>JAZGTJ010009665.1:0-19088 GCA_036877575.1 Botia almorhae
TCCTGGTGCTGTATGTCAATATCACCTCCGCACAGCAGCATTAATGACAGGAAGATTAAGGTTGTTTCTCTCCTACAGACCAGACAAAATAGTGGTTCAGTCCACACAGGTTTGAATGGCAAACTTAATAGAAGAAAACTAGATTTACATAAGTGTTGTGTCTCCATACAAAATGAATTGCCGCCCCCATTTTGATACCGTGGACTCTTTAATAAAGCATTTGATTGTACACACCTTCTCCTGGAAGAGCAGCCAATCGTGTGTCTGTAGAAAGTGGTTGACTGGGGTGTGAAGGTGGGCCTTCCTCTGAGCCATCTCGACCACACAAGCCACATCCCGGACGTCCAGAGAGGGAGTGCAGAGAATGCAGCCCACAATGTCGTACGGACCCGCTGGACCCACTGAAAACACGGATGTCCTGCTTGGACAGCGAGCCCAGGGCTTTAGATTCAGAGCTGGGCCGAGAGCGAGGAGTTCTGTTGGCCACATGAATCCAGCATGTTCCACCATCCTAATGAGTTCCTGCTTTACATCCTGATAAAGAATATTAGCACTGGATGATTATTGATCAATAATTAATACATTAAAATGGCTTAAATAAACTATAATATAGCACAACTATAATAATAAAGTTTGGGAAAACAGCCTCCAAATCAAAGTTAGTGTATGGTGTACCCTTGTAAACGTTTATGCGTCAAGGTTAGTATAATAACAATATAATCAACACACAACTTAAAAAAAACAACTTGATAAAAGGTGTGTATACGCATGTATACACAACGTGCAGGAAAAATATAACCAACATGAATACAAAACCTGTGTAAATATCTGTGTTTTAAAACAAGATTTGTATGAACGTCTTTATTTGTCACAGATGCTTAGAAAGAAACATCTTAATCTCATGAAGTTCCAGCAATCAATGTTCTACTGGATAAAAAAAACATTAGAAAATAAAAACGTGTTATGATCATAAGTGGATTTCACCTCAACTGCTCAGCACACGTCCTCCCAGCAGCATCTTTAGTACATTGATTTTGGTTCATTTGTATTGTCAGTGGCACACATCTCTGTTCAACTGCTGTTTGGCGAGGATGTGTGATGTCAGCTTACCCAAGGCAAGCATTGTAGATGGTCATGTGGTCTAGAGAAGTCAGGGACCACTCTAACATGACCGCTGCTATAGTGGCCTGGAACAAATACAGACACCCGACAATTTTCTAACTCAAAGAAATTATTTCTGGTTCAGTACAAGTTTCTACTGATAGAATTTGTGACAGAGCATTTAGAAAAGGTAACACTATTTTAATGGTTGACTTTGCTAATACTAGTCATCTACCTGTTACCAAGAGTAATGTCTGCTGACTCTTATTTTAATGATCACCTAACAGACATTTTACCAAGTATAAGAAACTTGCAAGCAGGTCAACTTATTCTACTAACCCAAATCTTAACCCTAACCTAACAGTCTACTAATACATTTTGAGAGTTAGTTGATATGTAGTTGCAAATCAATGAGTTAGCTGACATATAGTTGCAAAGCTTCTTATAGTTAGTGTAATGTCTAAAGTCAACAATCAAAATAAAGTGCAACCTTACTAAAATTATTTTGACGTTTCTCAAAAAAAGAACACATGGTTACAGTAATGCTCATACAATAGAGGCCTACGGTGCCAGCACTCACAAATTATTTGGTTGGTAATTATTATTACCAACAATTAATTATTAGTGCTGTAAATTGTCCTTTTATTGGTAGAACTTGATAGATAGACATTAGTTATGTCACTGACCTAAGTTTGTTCTCAAACACATCTCAAAAACAGTTGGTTCACAATTGGTTCCAGGCAAACAAAAACAGCACCAGAGATAAGCATCTCTGCAAGGTGATGGCTGAACGGTGAGGGTGTGGCCGCTGCACATGGCCTTCTGCTGTGGGCTATCCAGACCTTGACACAGGAAACTCTGATGAACCATATTCACACTTCTGTTGAAACGCAGAGAAGTGACAAGTAAGACACTGGGGTCAGTGTGTTCAAGCGTCATTTAAACAGAAGTGAGAAAGAAAGTCCAGCAAGAAAAAGTGAATAAGCATAAAGCAAATGTTCTATAGGATCTCAAGAGATAAAGTTGCTACATAACATAACATGCAGGCAAAGTCCTTCCAGAGTCACCCTCAGGATCTCAGGAATGGAGTAGTCTATGAAGCTACTGAATCTTCGTGGTACCTCAAACCAAACACAACCATAAATAGATATTAACCACAGCATTGAAAGACCAAGTTTAAAATATACGGCATAGCAGGTTCAAAATCGTATTTATTGTAAAATATATTTATATGTTGGACCTAACTGAATCATTCCGATCACACTGATGTCCTTTTGTGTTTCCTGTGTCGATGATAAAGACCGCATCAGAAATAGTGACACCTGTCTCAGCAATGTTTGTTGACAGCACAACCTTAAAAAAATATTAAAACAATTTATTTTTACCAACGCAAGAAAACCTCAAACAAATTAAGTATCTACACACCTAGTCTATAGCCTATCTTACTACTTCCTGAATACTACACAGTATTCTTGCATACTGCCAACTATGAGCGAAACAAAACACATTTTGGAAAATGTAGCAGATGACCATGTTTTCCAAAGCATATGACACACAGAAACAGTATACATACTATATACTGCAGAGGTAGTATAGTAGAATATTATGGTAGTTTGTTATTCTGAACTCATGTCACATCAATACAATAGAGTACCTTCTTTTCTCCAGCAGGGGGCACTCTAAACGCAGAATATTGGTAAAATTAAAATGCATTTAAATAAGGTTTGTTTGCTAACATTGTCAAGTTAAATATAGCATATACTCTCACTTTAGGTTATGTTAAGGAGTAAGTCAAATTCAGGCAAAAGTTTAGCTGACAAGTTTGTCAGTGGTCAGTAGATCATACAGCTGTTGAATATTATATTATATTATTATATTATATTTTAAATCCAGGTATGCCAGCAGGTCAGGGTCAGATCCATGTTAATGTTATTGTGATTCATGTACTGCAGAACATGGCATTTGAATTTGTCAGGTGTGAATTCAGTTTTAGAATGCAGTTCTCACTTCTGTAAATAACAGATTGTGTGTGTACAGAATGGGACTCTGAATAAGTGAAACTATTTAGCTGTAGTGTGTATGACACCATTACTTAGATATTGTATGCAATGAGAAGATTTCAGGGTCTGTCCAAACCAGGCGTTGAAGAGTTTTTCCTCCTTTCTGTGTGATGTTGATGTTCACCTCCTATTCTTTTTCCACAAACCTTTGACCTTGTACTCTGAATCCTGCTGCAGGACATAGCCTGTCTCCTCCACAACATCCTCCAGGTGAAAGACCTACAACCACTGTTCAACATCTTATACATCTGATTTATTGCTAGTTGCTTATTTTAAATTTAGTTAAAGTTTATAACACGATGACAGAAACATATACAAGCAGAATTCTGAATTTAGAGTTATATAATCTTATGTGAATTTAGACGTATATAATTCTACCTCCGCAGGGAATGATCAGCTTGGTATGGTGACCACTGGACAGCAATTAAAGTATTTGGCAAATTTTCCGTTAACTGTAGCGCTAAGCCACAGATCTTCTTCATAGTTCTTTATAGTACAGTGAGGAAATCTGACTGCACGCTGCACTCATGAACCTACAGGGAACAAGAACAGAAGTATTGAAGTTTTAATGACCATCCAAATTAGTTTTTTAATCTTTATTAAGTTTAAGAAAATACAGGAAATATGTACACAAAATTAAAAAACAATTTTCAAAACAAAATTTATTCTTCAGGCAAAAGTCAGTGTTTAGTGAGCCGGTGTTTAGTGTGACCTCTGTTGGCACTAAGCACATCTTAGAAGTTTTTCTCAAAGTCATTTGGTTAGAAAATAGAATCCCAAACCATTTAGGTTTAAGAGAGCCAGGTTCCTTTTATTGCTAAGTGTCAGGACAGCTTACACTAAATACTTGACACTTTAGTCTACAAAAGCTGTTTTTTCTGCTGTTGTCTTTTAATGGAGTCTAACATTATAAAGTTATTTACGAAGCTTTTTATCTCCAAAGACCACAAAATTAGATTCCTTATGATATGACATACTATCATACATAAAGGGCTCTAGATGATTGTGTAACACACGTTTGCCTTTGGTTTCTTCTCATTTTTTAAAATAAAAGTTCTCTTTTTGAAAATAGGATGGATATTGTTGTACACTAAATACTGAAGTTATATTATTAACATTATGACACATAATGGCATTAACTTTAAACGCATGTGGAATAGAATCACAATTATTAAAAGTAATAATTAAATTAATGAGTAAATTGAGCAAATCATTGTCATGTATCTGTTAATATTGTTCTTAAAATATATTCTAAAGTTTTCATTTTTCACCTTTGACTTTCTGAATAATATAACTGTGTTAATTCCCTTGATACAGGAGAAGTTCGTACTTTTGTAACTTTGTTTTGCTACTGTAACATATTTCCGCTTTTAACCATTGCTGATTTCACGTTTTACGCGTCATTACGCGTCAACTTGTTGACCGCAGTGCACTGTGGGATTTGTGTCAGTCTGCAGCCATGGCGGACGCCTTCGGTGATGATCTGTTTAGTGTTTTTGATGAAGAACAGTCTGGTTCCAGTAAAAAAGCCGCTTCAAAGCGCGGCGCTCAGGCGGGGTACGTGAATGAACAGTAAATATGTTTATCAGATCGTGTTGGACAGAACCGAAGTTTAGATATCGTTGCATTTGTCGTGCCATGCTCGACGCATGCTGCATTTTGACGTACATAGACAGTAGCCAGGACTTGCAGAATCTATAATTCGGAACTTACAGAATCTATCATTCGGAACTTACAGAATCCATCTATAAATTGCGTTTAAAGTTAATTAAAGTTAAGATATTGTCTTTGTTATTAATTTTTGTATTTTGTTATTTATTTAGACCTTTCTCTTAGGTTTGTTTTAATGCATTTTGCATTAGTATAATTTTCTAACTTGCCATCCCAATACAATAATGCATCATTAATATATTAACTTAATTGACGTTAAATATAAAACGCACAGAATCTTTTGTTTTGGACACACTGATTGAACAGCACAGGTGGTAAGGAACTGAATGTTAAATACAGGGTTCTGTATTTGTTGACATCTGGAAATGTCATGAAGAGTAATAACATCTTACAAAATCATGGATATTTTAATATTTAAAAATGTGGAAAAAAATGTATTTAGCTGAGCACAGAATAGCTGTTTTGAAAAACTTCTGTCATTACATTTAAGGAAAACACCTGATAAAACTGGCAAAAAGCAGACCGATTCAACAGCTGCCCACAAAAGAGATGTTGACACTGAAGGTATAGATGAGGTGGTCCTTGAGAAAAGACAAAAACTGGAAACTGTGTCAGCTGAGGAGATCAAGTAAGATTTGCGCTATTCTGTTTGTTTTAAAATGCACGCACGTTTAAACCCCACGAGAGTTGTTCAAATAACTTTTTTACACTTATGTTCACACAATGACCATTTGATGCTTATTTTTGGATAAAATATCCTTTTAGCTCAAATTGCTCCACATTAATTTTCTCTGTCATATGTGCACAGTAAAAAAACTTTGGAAAAGCATGTGATGTTGACTAAATATGTAATGTAATACTTCTGTTTGTACTGTTCTGCAGTCTGTCAGAGCTCATGCCTAAAGTGAAGGTGGAGCAGGTGGATACAGTGGGGGGATGCACACATGAGGTGAACACACAGTCGAACGCTGGTCTGAACTATGTAGTCAAAATATGTTTAGTACATTTAAGAATATTAGCAGTATTTGTTATATGTCTCTGTTTATGTACATGCTCGGAAATGGCATTTTTCCCAATAAGAGAAAACTTTACAGTAACTAAAATAATAATACAAATATATAATCAAAAAATTAAATTTCATTAAATGTGTTTGATTAGATTGTTAATTGTGATGACCTCATCATCTGTTCACAGGTGGCTTTACCTGCCGATGATGCATACACGCCGCTCAAACCACGGGTTGGAAAAGCAGCAAAGGTAATTTTAAAAACACAGAAATAAACGTTTTCTTGCAACATTGATTTTCCTTTGTTTGAATTGGTTTGTTTTTCTGTTTTAGGAGTATCCGTTCATACTGGACCCGTTCCAGCGTGAGGCCATTCTCTGCATTGATAACAACCAGTCAGTACTTGTGTCGGCTCACACGTCTGCAGGAAAGACAGTGTGTGCAGAGTGAGTGTTTTAAGTGCCCCTTTTATAAAAGGGTGCTGATGGGGGATCTGGGAACAATGATGCCAAACATTGATGCAACACTGACCGTTACTAAATAAGCTGCATAACACAAACAAACAGCGCATCGCTGTGTGTTCATGTCTTCCACCTAGATTTGAGAGCTTATTTTAACACCAAAAGTATTACCCCTCCAACCTGTAACTTTTTTTGGTTTTAAAAAATAAAGTACAGGACAGATCAATGTTCAGCATGAACTGCTTTTCTTACGTCAAACAGTAAGTTTATAATAACTATAATTTGAGCTGCCGGGTCCGATTTCACAGGAAATGTCCATCTGTAAAAAGATCGCATGTCTGGGTACTGGTGCAGTGTTTGTAGCTTGCTCTTACAGCAGTTGTTTAGAATTTAAACTTGTCATCTACATTAAGAAAATATCTCTGCACGTACCCTGAATTTTATATTTCAAACGGCAGTATGGCAGTAAAGAGGCAAAAGTTACAGATTGCAGCTTTAAATGTAGCATATTTCGGCCATCTTTATATTGGCCTCTAGCACAGTGTCAGTGGAAAAGTTGTGAGTGTGTTTCTAGACGAGGAGATGTTTTACATTTTCTCTTTCTGCTCGCAGGTATGCCATTGCTTTGGCGCTGAGAGAGAAGCAGCGTGTGATCTTCACCAGCCCCATCAAAGCCCTGAGCAACCAGAAGTACAGAGAGATGTACGAAGAGTTCCAAGATGTAGGTCTGATGACTGGTGATGTCACCATTAACCCCACAGCCTCTTGTCTGGTTATGACCACCGAGGTAAGATGGCGGCCCATTGTTGATTGTGAAATATGATGTCATGACTGGGTCTATATTGATAGTTGTGTGTCTGGTTAGATCTTGAGGAGCATGCTCTACAGAGGATCAGAGGTTATGAGGGAGGTGGCCTGGGTGATCTTTGATGAGATCCATTACATGAGGGATTCAGGTGTGTGATGTTTAATCATCAGATGATCTCAAATTTACAGTAAGTGCAGGATAGCTGTGTTGTATGCTTACTTTCTGGGTCATGTGACCTGCAGAGCGTGGGGTGGTCTGGGAGGAAACCATCATCTTGCTACCCGACAACGTGCACTACGTCTTCCTGTCGGCCACCATTCCCAACGCCCGACAGTTTGCGGAGTGGATCTGTCACCTCCACAAGCAGGTGGATTATTTCAGCTTGTTAAATTTTATTCACCAAACCCGTAAGTCAGTTCTGACTTGAGTAGGCTGTGTCTTTCTAATTTATGGGACTGACGGTTTTGATAAATTAATCTGTCTGTCTAGTAACATTTTAGAAACCACCCATTACACAACAGCAGCGTCATAGCAACCACCCAGAAAACACTTAGAAACGGTCCAGCTAGCATTAGATTAGCATAGATTAAATGTTTTTCAGGATACCCAAACAACCACGTAGCTTTCAAACTCAACAAAAAGTTAAAATATCTTCAAACACGTACAAATATATAAACTACATAAGGGTTTCAGAAACCTTCAGTATTAACGCTTGCAGCCTTGGCTTTGTCTTGCCAACGTTTTTTTAATGTATCATTTAAGTCATTTTATCATTTAAAATGAAGCTGATCTGTTCAAATGTGTTGTTTCTATTCTGATTCACCTCGTGTTTACGTTCAGCCCTGTCACGTGGTGTACACAGACTACCGCCCCACTCCCCTGCAGCACTACATCTTTCCAGCAGGGGGCGATGGACTACATCTTGTTGTGGATGAGAACGTAAGCGATTTAAATCTCATTCTGTCGTCAGGGTTTAACGCACCTAAATGATGTTGGAGGTGTGCCACCCTCTGTTCTACAATATATGCCGCTTTTATTCAATTAGCAGCTCTTGGTTCCAAGCAGTCTGGCAGGACATGGGTGTAGCTGTCATTTCAAGAGTAGCACATCTTGGTGTAATTGAATGCAGATTCTGCATACAGAGTTTTGCATAACTACCAGACCACAAGTTCTCAAAATGTGGTGCTTATGTAATCACACTTCTTGACGTTTCGTGTCAGGGAGAGTTCAGAGAAGACAACTTCAACACAGCCATGCAGGTCCTGAGGGACGCTGGGGACACGGGGGGCACCAGCGGGTGCAAATGGGACCCCAAAGGCAGAAGGGGTGGAACCAAAGGTTAGTATGTTACAAAGTCAACAAGAAATTAAAATCGTCCTCAGTTGTACTGCTTTTTAAAAGGGAATTGTTCAGCAAAATAAAAAAAAACAGTCATAAATGTATTATGAAATCGGTCCATATGACGTGCATTTTGAGGTCAAAGGGGAAATTTAAAATAAAATTGGGCGGTTAGGGACCTCAATCCATATAAATGCTTAACCAAATAAACCGCCTTTAACTGATCTCAGACAGACTTCCATTGATTTGTACGCATTCTTGCGTATAGCCTGAATCAATGTGACCCTTTTATCAGCTGATGTTACAGTCTGTCTTGGGTGATCATCTGTCAGTCGAGACAGATTAAAGTATTTGCGCTGGATTCCATTGACACTTATATGATATGATGCTTTACTGAATCATTATGTTTTTCTCAGGTCCATCCAACGTCTTTAAGATAGTGAAGATGATCATGGAGCGAAACTTCCAGCCAGTGATCATCTTCAGCTTCAGTAAGAAGGAGTGTGAGGCTTACGCCCTACAGGTGGCCAAGCTGGATTTCAACACAGGTATTTACACTACAATTAAGACGAGCATTATTATAACTAATCCTAATGAGCAGTTGGCATTTGAACAAACCCACTAATCCTAAGCATTAAACTTCTATGCGTAACTCATCCTGCATTAGTTTTATCTGCACATAGGAGTCGTTGGTCCAACTAATGATTGATACAAAAAAAATCACAGACTTTCTTTTGAAAGAGTGACCCAAGCTTGGTCTTAAAATGAAGGACATAGTATGGACATACTAATGTACCAAAAAACACTCACTTTGGCAACTGCATATCAACACCCTGGCAACCACCCACAACGCCCTAGCAACAGAGTGGCTAGTTTTGCATGTGTGAAGCATAAACGTTTTTCTTTGCTTGTTTTCAAGTCTAGAAGTGGATTATTTTTCTCATACTGCTCAAATATAGGAGCGACAGTGATTTAGTTCTCCTGTTAATTAAAGAAGAATTTTATAAATACAAATCATGCCAGAATATCAGCTAAATAAACGGGCTAAACATTTGGACTGTTACTGGATATGAAGATTTTCCATCCAAACTTTGTTACAGTTACAAAGTCAAACACGTGGCCGCTTTACCCGTGAGTGCTGTCGATCCTTCTGTTCTCTTTTGAAGTAAATGGACGCAATCAGAAGCCTTGTGCTTTAACAAGCTTCAGCCGTGCAAGTGCTGCCACTTCCCATCATGCTTTGCTTTTGCAAGTCCAAACTGGAGTTTTTAAAGGGCTTGATGTGGTTCATGCACAGAAGCATTGCATAATTGTGGCCTTGTTTTGGTTGGGAATAGCATGCATGTAAACTTCAGTTTTTGGCCTTTGATGGTATATGGTTGAGCGGAGTGAACAGCGCCCGCAGTGCGCACAGCTGTTTCTGTTTTGCTAATCTTGCTTTAGGTAGGGAGAGTGTTTTGATTGGCTCTGTGTGAGCAGATGTCGTCATAAGAGCTGTCCAACTCGAGTGTGATTTTGTAGAAGGTTTCCAGAACACTTTCATTATATCCAGCTTCCAAAGCAGAGAGGTCTGTTCATTTTCACTATCTTCCTGAGGCATTGCCTTATAGATACTCAAGTCATTCTGTGGCCATAATGGGATAATCAAACATTAGCTTGTTTTTGTCTATATATTGGTTCTCAAAAGGTGGGTTTCATGTCATTTTTGATGGACAGCAGAAATAATTCAGTGAAGTTGACTATGTTGTTATTATTAATAGTTAGAAAAGAAAAGGGTAAAAGGAAAAAAGGGGACAGAAAACAAAGAAAATTGATATTGGTGTGAGAGGCTGTTCATCCAGTCACATCTGACAATATTCTGTCTCTCACTTTGTTAAATGTAGTAAGATGAGTTGACCATGTTGTTGACCATTGTTGACCATGTGTTTTGTGTGGTGTTTCTTTTTTTAGGACGAATTTAATGTTCAATATTATAAAATTGTTGCACCATTGGTGTCACTGAACAGAATTGTAAAAATGCCTTTCATTTCATCATTTCAATGTTGTTCTTAACAGTCTCCAATGAAGTCCACAGACCTCAACTCTGCAGGTCTGTGGACCTGGAACTTGTTCCTCCACCAGGAACATGGTTTGGAGACCCCTGTTCTAAACATCCCTCCACTTTGAGCATTTGGAGAAAAACACAGTGTTATCGCAAGCACCCATTGTTGCTGGGTTGGGATGTTAAAGCAATCTTGTGTGTTTACACTTTGTGTCTTCTTTTTAATTAACCACAGATTTTTAGTTTATTTTTAGTTATGCTGTGTTCTTTTTGCGCTAAGCCTTCTAAAATTTGACCACACCATGTGTTGCATGCAAAAAAAGAAATGTTGTTATCCAAGATTATGCATTGTTTCTGGACTATCTACAGACTTCAAAACATGGCAGCTGTCCTCACACTTATAGGGCCTTTCTATTCGCACTTCAGTATGGCTCTTTACGCCCCTTCTTCGTGTATTGCTGGCCTGTAGCATTTTTCATGTGATCATGGAAACTCCAGGCAGCTGTGTGAAGTGCGCACACACCTCAGTGACACTCAGTTGCCTTTTTCCAGTCACGTTCCTCCCAATATCAAAATATTCTGTCTGATTTCCAACTTTCTGTGTCCAATCACAGATGAGGAGAAGAAGCTGGTGGAGGAGGTGTTCAGCAATGCCATTGACTGCCTCTCTGATGAAGACAAGAAGCTTCCTCAGGTACGTTCTTGGGTGTTATTGCTGCCAGACCAGTCAACCGATATATCAAGACCGATTATACATACCGATATTTAGTTCAAAGTCAACAACTGAAGTTACTCATGGCTAAAACCATCTCAGATGTGAAGAGAATAAGCATCCTGTTAGCTTTCGGAACAGCATATTGTTATGTTTGTGGCTAGTTTTTGCCTTTGATCATACGTTTGGATAATCAAATTCAGACACGTTGTGTGCAAACATATTGTGACTGTCTGTGTGTTTACATGTTGTCCATGTAGCCATAGATTTTTCACAGCCAAGAAGAGAATTTCTTTTCATTTTGTTTTTGGCTCGTCTACCAAGCTTTACATCGGTTGAAAACCCTAAATTGTTCCTTAGGTTTCCACAGACCGTGTTTAGCTTGTAAGACGCAAAACTTAGTATTATAAACAAATTTAACACCTTAAGCAACCCTGAAATTAGTAAGAGGTTTTTCTTTGGTCAAATTGTTTACTTGTAACTCATATGCTGTTGCTTTGGTAAATGAAGCTCTACCGCACAAACCACAACAAAGTGGGGCTGTATGTGTGAAGCTTGTTGTGGGACGGCTCACGAACATGACTGGGTGTTTGGCAGTCCTCAAACAGTTTGAAGAAGCTCATAAAAATTTCCACTCGGGCCGTCCTCTCCGCCTTTGACCGCGTAACTCCTGCTTAATTTTTCCTTCGCTTCCATGTCTCGGCAGTGCTGTCATCCATGTCCACATTTCAGAAGAGCAGAATTTGGCCCTGTACTCTTATAAAAGAGTTCATTTAAAATACTTCACATCATATTGTGTACGTACACGCTGCTGTCAGGGTTTGTACCATTAATAAACTGATCCTGAATCAGAATTCCTGCTTTTGGAGGATGAGTGATTGATTACAGGATGTGGTTCAAGTATGCTATTCGTATAACTGTTGCGTTTACGAGAGACGTACTATCCTTCAGCTCGACATCATCCTGTTTATGCAAGCCTCAGTATTTTCCTCCTGAACTTCTCATACCTATAAATTTAAACGTGCTTATCACACACTGAGGAGAAAACATTGAAAATGCTCTATATACCTATACGAGCTTTTGTGAAGCAATATAAACTGTATTGGTTCATATCCAAGCATCCGGATTAATGCAAGATCCACATTCCCTTGGGAGGCACACCAACAGCCCTTTCTGTTGAGTAAATCTGACTCGATCCAGATGAGTAAGAGGTTCATAGCTACACTCTGGGGTTGGGTCCCATGCAGATTGATTATGGTTTGGATGTAAATGTGATATTTTTCCCCATCCATGTAAATTAGATTTCAAGACAATCAAGTTTGTAATAGTTCCCCAATTAGTTACACGGTGATCAGACAGAGACGTGATGACACAGTCTGTTGGTGTTTATAAGCGTCTTTGTTTGACTGTGACAGGTGGAGCATGTTCTGCCGTTGCTGAAGAGGGGCATTGGAATTCATCATGGTGGTCTTCTTCCCATCCTGAAGGAGACCATTGAGATCCTCTTCTCTGAGGGGCTGCTGAAGGTGAGCTAGCACATCACAGACTACTTTCTTTGTGCTGTTTGTCACAAATTGAAGCTTGACATCTCCAGTATTAAGATATGCAGGTTTGGAACAACATGAGGATGAATGAGATAACGAACATTTTTGGACTAGAAAAAACACAGCCACAAAAATTTTATAATGTCGCATATGTCTCTGTAAAAATGGTTTAGTGTGATATTTCTCTCTCTCTTTCTCTCTCTCACTCGCTCCCTCCCTCACTCTCTCTCTCTCATAAGGCCTTGTTTGCTACTGAAACATTCGCCATGGGGATCAACATGCCTGCTCGTACCGTGCTCTTCACTAGCGCGCGTAAATTTGACGGCAAAGACTTCCGCTGGGTAAACCACCAACTTTCATTCTCCTCCACAGTTATCACTAATACTTAGATTTACAGCAGCGCCTCCTTGCTCTTCGGCCAGCAACACACAGCGAGGACACGGGGTCGAGCGACAGCACTGTCCAAGTTGCCACGTATTGTTTGCCTGAATGTGAAGTAATGATTCAAGCTGTTGTGAATAAAAGAGGCCATTGGCCTCTCCAGAGCAGCGCGCAAACGATGGAAGCTGCCATCTAAAACGTTTTGTGAGGAACATCTGGTGTCCATGAGCTTGCCAGAAAGCGCGCACTCAAGGTTTTGGATAACTCAGAGCAGGCACTGAGCCTCTTTCTGGGACTTTATAGCAGTTAATAGAAGATAAAACTGATCTGGGGTCAGCACCGGGTTGCAGTAATGTAGCAGAGGAACATTTGGAGGGTCAACAGGCAGAAACAATATTTGCAAAACGAATGGGTTGAAAGCTTAAGATACATTGTTTGAGGTTTATGCCAAGTTGTGATTAATCAAAGCTGTACCAGTGAGGGTGAATGGAAAACTTATCGTTCTGGGAGCTGCAGGTTTTCCCCCACAGTAAAGACATCAGTCAGCCACACATTGTGGTGATTTTTAGCACCATTGTGTATTTCAGCAGAATGCTGAACACTGATTGATGGAAAAGATTAAAATTATTTGGAGATTAGTATAGAAGGTGAAAAACAACATTCCTCTTGGAGTGATGTCAACTAGCCCTATTTTTACTATTAGCCCCTCTTAAATTTCGTAAAAAGTCATAAAATCACTCACGAATATCTTGTATTACTGAAGTAAAATGGGTTGTTGTTGTTGTAGTTAATTGATTTGTAGAATGCAGTATTATGTTTTTCACATTTTTACAATAAACAACTAAAATTTAAAGTTAGCTTCATCTGCATGAAAGCTGCTTCTTGCAGTAATAATTGTACAGCCAAAACCTCCAAAAGTGAGACAGCCAAATGGAGGAGTCAGACCCACCCAACAGCAAGTGGACGCTTGATTTAAAAACTGGTCCAAAGTTTTCAGTTCACACTGGCAAGCAGTTTTGAACCAGTAAAACAAATCAAAAACACCTTTGATTTGGCCAGCGTTGTTTAGAACTATACTACTACTACTACAGCTATGCTATAGGGTTGATGTACTTTTTGTAGTTTATTTGTAGCCAAAAAAAGAGTAATGTTAAGTACAGTAATGTTTCTTTCACACTCCATGTCAGATCACCTCTGGAGAATACATCCAGATGTCAGGCCGTGCTGGTAGAAGAGGAATGGACGAGAGGGGAATCGTCATATTCATGGTGGATGAGAAGATGAGCCCCGCAGTGGGCAAACAGTTACTAAAGGTAAAGCACTGAAGTGCGGCCTGCCGAGCAAGTACTTTAAAGGGGTCATGACATGGGTTATTATTTTATGTTGTTCCCTGAGGTGGTGTTATAAAAGTACTAAAATGTCAGTGTGTATGATTGGCTAATGTCTTAACCAATGAATTAACACCCTCTAGCCAAAAGACTGTTATGCTCAACCGTTCTACTGATTTCTAATGGGTGAGATGGTGTGTACTTCAGTCAAATGCAGAGAAGAACGCTAATAAAGTTACCATGGTTTTAATATAGTAAAAGTGGTGAGGACTGTTTCCGTTTCTCTGCGACTGAACTACTGTGTGTGGAGCCAAAGAGTCAATGCTTTAAAAGTAGGTGGTGTTATCTTGTTTAGCGGCGGATCATATGCTAATGAATCTACATTGTGACATCACAAATCACAAAATAATTGTTTTAGCATTTAGCTTTCGTTAACGATAAGGAGGACGTTTTAAGCTATGAAACTTCAAGGATGTATTAATGATACCGAGACCTTTCATATGTCAAAAGTTCCGTGGAAATATCGGGAAATTTGATTCTGATCAAATTCTGGAAATTCAAGCATTCTGATCCTAAACCCCTTAACCTCCGCTAAGCCTTTGGCATCTTCTATGAGGGACCACCTCATTCATTTATACACTGTTCAATGTGAAGTCCATAAGCTCTCCCGGCCTGTCACGTCTGCGTGCCAGGATTCTTCCCACTGGATTCCCCCCTCAAGCCCACATTGCCGCATCCCCTCTCGGTTTGGGGTCTTGCTCAATGCCTTCCCGATTGAGTTCGTATTGTAGTTTATCTTGGTTGTTCTGTAAAGTTTCTAGCGGAATACCAGGAAAGCCATGTCACTAAAATGAATCTGCTGGCACGTCAGTGGTATTTTCTCATTTTTCCTCTCCGGGTCTTCGCGGGTTGTCCTCCATGTTGCATAAGCTGTTGATTAATAGGGATGGCTCTGAAACAACATGGATTTCTTGCTCTTAACATAGTTGTGGCCAATTGTTATTATTGTTTAAAAGAAAAATGCTCAACCGCTGAAGCTTCTTTGAGTGTGTGTTGTGAAAGATATTTCTAATTTATATTTTGCAGAACAATGTTTATTGTGTTCATCCTAATTGCCAAGATTTAAAAAGGGCTACAGAGTTTGGGAAGCATTAGTTTCATAACTCTTGTCTTATCACATGCAAGTACAAGTGTTAAGAAGGCAATTCTGTAATAGCATACATTTTAGCAAGAAATATTGCTTACTGAACTATGTGGGATTCAAGCCACATAATAAAACATTGTTTTATTGAGTGTCATACTTTTAATTGTTCACTTTTGTTTCTGTGCTCTCAGGGTTCAGCAGATCCACTGAACAGCGCTTTCCATCTGACCTACAACATGGTGCTGAATCTCCTGCGCGTGGAGGAGATCAATCCAGAGTACATGCTGGAGAAATCCTTCTACCAGTTTCAGCACTACAGAGCTGTGCCTGGGGTTCTGGAGAGTAAGAGCTCTTGATTTAACTTCACTCTTGTTGTTCGGATGGGATCTTCTCCTGGGTCTACTTCTCTTTCCTAATTTCTGTTTCTGTGCTTCTCAGAAATGACAAAGTTAGAGGAGGAGTACAATGCCATACAAATCCCCAACGAAGAGAGCGTGGTGACCTACTACAAAATCCGCCAGCAGCTGGCCAAACTAGGCAAAGAGATTGAGGAGTACATTCACAAGCCCAGATACTGCCTGCCCTTCCTGCAGCCTGGCAGACTGGTCAGGGTAAATGATCAATGAGTCTTTCTTCACTCCCAAAATACAGCTAGATGTTTCATCTAGAAATCTTTTTGATGGGATTCGCTAAAGCATCAACATTTTACTTTTTCATTTGTCACTTCTAGGTAAAAAAAGAAAATCTGGATTTTGGCTGGGGCGCAGTCGTCAATTTCTCCAAGAAGTCAAATGTTAAGGTACTGTATGATTTCTGTTGTTTGTTTGGAAATGTATGATATGACCCCTGTAAGGTGTTGATATGTTCCTGCAGGCTGGCAGTAGTGATCTGGACCCCTTGTATGTGGTGGAGGTTCTGGTCCACTGCAGCAAGGACAGTTTAAAGAACGCAGCCACAGAGGCGGCAAGACCAGCAGCCCTTGGAGAAAAGGGCGAGATGCAGGTAAGATACAGACACAAAGTGTCAATTAATGTGACAGTGGGAATTTAATGCTGTGTGTCTTCATAAGCATGCCTCGGAAATTCCACACCAGCTTAGTTTTATGTAAAACCATATCCACAGTCCTTCCCTCAGCCTTCTACAGGAAACCACCAAAGTAGGAGTTCCCAGGCCAAGGCTATAGAACATGCCATTATCTGAACCTACATGCTTCCAGGCACGGCCCTAGTTTCATGGTGGTTTTCAGTTGCGTGTGATTTGGTTTCATCCAAAGTCAGCAGAGCGATGTTGTGAAGTTTCTCTGGAACGTGGAAACAACCTTTAACCGCTACGTTTCAAACAGATTTCCTTTGACTGGTGCTCAGAACACTGGCACCTATTACATTGTCTGGGTAATGTTCCCTCTGCATGGACACTTTGCTCCTGTTTTCTTCTGTGTGGAGCTGAACCAGTAAATCTTCTGTGAAAATACACATCACTGATTCTTTCATGCGATAGGGAGCATGACCTTACAAAGATTTATAGCCGTATTGAGTAGAATTGGCAAAAACAGAGTTAAATAAAAGATGCATAGTTTTATTCTATATTGTTTTGGTGGGATCATGACTTTTGTTTTTCTCTATTTATTTGAGACAACAACAAAGAAGCAGTCCTGTAAAGCAATCATGATGTCTCAAAATACACGTTAACTAATTGTCAGATAACTGTTTTCAACACACTGGGGTTCAAAAGTTTGAGACCCCTAGTGAAAATGCTTTTTTTAAATGCATGTTTTTTTACCAAAATGTAAATGTTAGTTAGTTAGTTGTTAAATGTTAGTTGTCATTTGTTTGTATGTATTACCGTTACGTTTTTTTTATTTTCTGCGAGATTTTTACGCTCAGATGTCTGAATTGTCAAACCAACAAAAATGTTTTACTCCAAGAACAGAAATGACAGGAAATTTGGCTCAATACAGCCATGATGGCAAACTTTAAGTGATTTAGCTGGATCTCCAGAGGTTCATGGCTGGATGACTTTAGCTGATGTCTCTTGTTTTTCTTCCCCCATCTCTGTGGTCTTTTAAACCATGCTTTATGTCTGCTGAAGTCCTGCTAAATGTGTTTAGATTGAGCCTCTGGCTTCTCGCTGTGGTTTTGGTCCATATATGGTCGTAACATTCTTCATGCAGACGCAGTTGTAGGAGGTTCCTCCAATCAGATCTGTTTGTTTGTTGTGCAGGTTGTTCCTGTAATGCTGCATCTTATCATGTCCATTAGCTCTGTCCGTCTCTACATTCCCAAAGACCTGCGACCTTATGACAACAGACAGAGCATGCTCAAATCCATACAGGTCAGCACACATGCACGACTGGTATCTTTTAAAGGGAATACTGTGATACTGCCAGCCATAAACTGCCAGCTGTACTACTGAAAATACCAAAGGACACTGTATCCTACAATACAATGCAATGCACTCTGTTTGAAACAAGTACACACTACATCCTAAAATCATGTGGCAACAGTGTAGCGTGTCTAATAGTAGTAGTACTATTGTTGTTTATGGTAATTTTTTCCACATTTTGTAATTATTGTATGGTCATCGAAAACAGTGCTTAAACTCATTTGAGAGGTTTAAAGATAAACGCAGATGATTGCTTTGATTTTTTTTGCTCACAGGAGGTGCAGAAACGTTTCCCAGACGGCATTCCTCTGCTGGACCCAATAGATGACATGGGCATCAAAGATCCAGGGTTGAAGAAGGTCATTCAGAAGGTGGAGGCATTTGAGCACAGATTGTACACACACACCCTGCACAGTGACCCTAACCTGGAAGCCGTCTACACCATGTGTGAGAAGAAAGCCCTGGTGAGTCCACAATGTGCAAGATCACAGCAAAATTGTGAGGTTCACAAAATGTCAATTCTTTTCATAGATGCAGTTTTTTGAAGTTCAGCGCAGGAGTCGTAAATGTCACTTGAAATATGCCTCTATTGTTTAGCATGCCAGAAGGGGTGTGGGTGTCATTTCCTCTGACCAGAATCGTGAAGGTCCACCAGAACCAAACAAAGGCGGGAAACCGGCCTTGGTGCAGAGTGACTGGAAATTCAGTTCAGTTTATAAACAATCATATGGCCACAGTGGTTCTCTTTGTCCAATGCGATTTAGGGGATTAGCATTTTTTGTTTAACATGGCCCCTGCAAGTTTGGGTATTATATGTAGGTTATAATTGTGTGTGTGTGTGTGTGTGTTTAGAACAGATTGAAGTGTTAGGTGTTTGTTATGGTGACTGGAATGTTATGGAATATTCCTCCAAACTTAATTGGCTTTGGCTCGAATTAGAATTTGACCCTGACTTGAGTCCTGTTCTTAAAAAGAACTAGAGTCCTTTCCTTGGGACTAACTGTAATCTAAATCCTTATAGTGACAGTTGCTGTGGGGTTAACTAATACAGGCCAGATGTGTGTTATAGGACAATATTGGCTTATGAAGTCTACTGTAAAACTTAAAACTG
>JAZGTJ010009667.1:0-19084 GCA_036877575.1 Botia almorhae
ACATTCAAAACAAATAATCAAATAAACACATCATTATAATTAACAAATTAAACAAACTAAATTGTATTCAAATTATTAAATCAGTCCATTCGATGAAAAAATACAAAAAGAAATGGCTCCAACATTAGCCTTTTATCTTCCAGTAATATAGATCAAATCTCTTGGCCTGGTAACCAGTACTGTCTGTCCTAGCTTCACATTGCCATAAGGAACTTAATGGATTTTGTATGGATTTATGTATTTTTTTATGTATTTGGATCTGTGAAATCCTTCATTTATTAAATAATTATTATAATAAAGTCACACCTACTAAAGAAAACACTTTTTTAACGATACCCCCTCCTAGTTTGTCAAATAAGTGTACTGGCACATTTTGTTGCTTGTTAAAAATGTATATTTTAAAAATACTCCTAAATAAAAACCTCTACTACAACCCCCTTGCTACTTAAGTAAAAAAGGAAAAACTATTTAGAAGTTTTATATATCTTTCTAAGTATAGCTCCGTCCCTTATTAAACACACCTGAACCAGCAAATCACCCTCTAACAGTGCACTTATTGTGTTACAGCGCGGCTGAAACTCTTCAGGAAAGCAGATCTCCAAGAACAGCATTGAGCATTCATAAAATGTTCGTCATAACTTTGTAACTTTTATTACTTTTTCCTTCCTATTTTTTAGTGATCTGAAAAGTTTGAGAACTTCAGTTATACTGCTGCATCTCTGTATCTCTTAAACGCTCAGTTTTAGTCAATCAGTCAGTCAGTTTGTGTCGTGATGTCCCCTGTGGCAACCGAGTGTTTCACAATATGCCACAACCGACTTCCTTTTTATGTCTGTGTCCTTCAAATGTCTCCTGCTTTCAGCCTATTATCGGCATAGTCATTTCCGGCGCCAAATACAGTAAACGGTGCGAAAACCTCTCAGGCCTGCTAATGCATCATCTGGCTATGCTGCGTGTTTTCCAATCTTAGTACATTACAGTACTCACTGTTAATACGTGTGATTATTTTCATGTTTTTATTTTGTAACGTAACGTCCAACAAAATAAAAAAGTATTCCATTATTTAATCAATATAATATAAACCCATTTTTTAGTCGATAATGTATTTTAAAAATTGCACCCTTTGTGTTTGGAAAACACATGCTGAGTATATAGGTGATGATACAGCAGTGATCATTCTGTGCAATGATGCTAGAAATGGGCAATATCATGAAACAAATGCAAGTGTCTTAAACAATCTGTGTTTCTTTTAGATGAACAGTTCTGTTGTTGAAAAGCTCTCCTTGTTTTTATAAGGCTCTTTGTAACTGTAATGTTGAAATGATATTGCATACACTACAAGCTTTACTCTAGTAGGACGACATTCTGTGCTTTCTGAGGCTTAATGTAAACACTTACAGGGTCATTTGCTTGCTGTGTATCATTACCACTTGAGATCAAGTGGAAACCGAGCACAGGGAGATGACCACATCCACTCGGATGTTTATCCTTTATCTATACAGCCCTATGAATAGATTACATTGGGTCCAAAGAGGGTGGGTGTGTTGTTTATCAGTTGCGGGACTGCAGGGTTTATGCTAGTTGCTATGGTAAATTTACATTTATGCATTTGGCAGACGGTTTTGTCCAAAGCATTCAGGCTTTTCATATTCTGCAAGTGCATGTGTTCCCTGTGAATTGAACCCGTGATTTTGCCATTCCTAGCACCATGCTCTACCAGCTGTGCTACAGTAAGCCTGAAATACTGAAATTAAATATGAAAAAACATCACTTTGGTATAAGCATAAAAACACATTTCTTTAACTTTCCACCAGGTTTGCCATTCTACTGGTAGACTTGAGATAACTGTGAGTTTTAATTTGTTTTTTATGGGTTATTCAGACTTTTGATGAGTCAGTTCAATTGTAAATCTTATCAAAGTAATGTTGCCATAGTAATATAGTGGGATCTTAAAATGTAATACAAGCTCTTTAATTTTTATTACATGTAATGAATGGCACCAGTAAACAGAAGTAATTCTGAACTCAACAAATTGCCACCATATTTATCTTCACAGGTCATTTGTTCTTTCAACGGCATTTTGTGTTGCTACTGTCACCACTCCTGCAGAGAACCCAGTGATGTTGTGCAATTGGATTATTTACACCCATGTGCCTCGACACAAACTGTGTGAGTCTATAATCATTCATATGTTGGCTAATTCTAAAGGAGAATATGTTATCTTTGTGCTAAAGAAGCAGTCGACAACCTTTCTCAGACGACGTGCCATTGTTCATTTATATTGGTAATGGTCACTGTTTGCCATTGGTCGGACAAACAGAGAGCCCTGCCCCCAAAATCATGCCATTGGTCGAGCTGTTACCTCCACTCAGACAAACAGATCTCTGACCTGACTGAAACAGATTGCAATTTCATTTAAAATCATAACAACTAATAAAAATGACAACCATGAATTATTCCTCACTTCCGTTTCCCAGTGGTGGTACGTGCGCTTAAGGTGACTGACCCCTGTACTAGTGTTGGCTGATTCTGGGTGTTTTGTGGAAGTCAAAGACTGGGCGATATCTGCTGTGTGATCAGTATGCTGAGGAGTGTATCAGTCTGAGTGGTGTGAATCTGACCGTGCCGATTCTTGTCTTCTCATGTTCAGCCCCGCTGCCTCTCTCTGCTTCTGCTGACTGTTACACACTGATAAATAAGGCAAAATAAGAGGAAGTGAAAAGGCCTTATTGAGCTCAATAAGGGGAGGCACATGTGGCTGAGACTAATGGCCCATATCTGTGTAAGGACGAATGTGCGCATGAGTTTAACTAGTTAAACTGTGTTTGACTAGACCACTTCACTGATTATAGTAATCCCTGATCATTTATTAGGAGCCGTGTGGTCGATGGATGGGGGAACAGAACAAAGCAAGTATAGATAAAGAAATTTGTACAAGAAAATCTCATCTGTCGGGTCCGATTTACTGGCTGATATTCATCCTGCTTCCCATGTCCTTAGTCGACCCCCAAGTCAGATTTAGTAGTCGCTGTGTTTTTTTTGTTGCCATGACAACAGGAGCTGACAAATTTACAATGTGTAAACTGTTGTGCCACGAAGGACAAAACTTTTTGTTGTCTGTAATGCTGGGAACAAAACTGTAGCTGTTTTATTTTACTGCTAATTATCACAACTTTCGTTCTGAGTGTCTTTGTCTTACTTGACGTTTAGTTGCTGTTGCTGGCTACCACAAAATTATGTTGCTATTCACTGAATGAATCAGATCCTTTCCATTTGATCCACGAAACCTGCCTGGATAAATCATATACAACTCGGACTGATCTCCATTCACTGTAATCACATGGAAAAGACGTTATTAAGACTTATTAAAGACTAATTAAAGTTTTAAAAATGACATCTGAAAATGCACAACACTTCCGGTGAATTTTTGGTAAGATTATTACTTAATTACATCACATATTACAGAATAGCTTTGATCATTTCAGTGTCTCCCATATCTCACCTACCCTCTCAACATTTTTATTCTTTTCTAAAAAATTAATCGTAATATTCATTGATGCACGTCATACCGCCCTCATAGCTGATGGTGGGGGTCACGTTGGCCCAGCGGAGCAGCATCTACTCTGGTCTAATTACTAGAAGGATTCCTCAGCAACACTGTGAGTTTTCATCTTGTATTCCTTTTCATAACAGTTATTTAAAGAACCTTTCAGATTTGGTGTCATCATTTCACACATACCCTAAGAGCTCCCTGCTATACTGTACATATTACATTAAAGCGAGACTGCCCTCCACAATCATGGATCTATCACTGCTCGTGTCAGCGTCATTTCATCACTCTGTATTGGCATTCGCCATTAAACTGATCATTCCTGATGCACAGAAAAGAAAAGTTTGTCCTAAATTTTCTAACCTGTATGTTTGTTTTAGACACACTTTTTAAGACACAATTAAGCAAAAAATATATATTTTGTATTGTATTGTATTGTATAATAGTCATGTTGACTGTCAGATACTTTGTTTAGCCAATCAGAAGAATTTGAGATGTTTTCTGTTTGACAAATTATTTCATGCTAATATGTACAATGCAGGTCATTTTATTATTTCATAATGGTTTTTGCAGGCATTACAAGTAATGTAGCATAATAAAAAATAATTGTATTTCCTTTGAACACTCTGCTACATTTGAATGGCTGTCAACTGAGAAAGATGTTTTTGGCAACAGAACAGCGTTAATAGCTACTATGTCTATCCGCAGGAGCTAACTGGCCATGCTAACCAGCCAAAGCCAAAGCCCTCATCTCTGATTACTCTAAACCCCATCAATCTACTGCACCAACGAAAATACATGAGTAATAATTTGAGCAGCAGTATTGGTGTGGAGAGAATCTAAGAGGTTTGAATCAAGGTTAAAATGGTCAGTGTGCAAAAGCGTCTGGTTATTTTGGAGAAATGATTTCCACTCACCGTATCTCATTCTGTTAATATCTTTTTCAACTGTTTATTGGGTAACTGATGTTTGGTTGTCAGAGTAAATTCTGTGTTTACCCTTTTAATGTCAACAGACGCTCCCTTTTAAGTTTTCCCTTTTTGCGTTATGATTTTGATACAGTAGCAGGTCATGATTCATTACAAATATTTTGCGAATATTAAAAATGTACGTGCGTCTTTTGGCGAGTCAGTCAAGGATTTCCCTCTTTTGAAAGTGTGAAAGTAGCTCATGTGGATTTTGACTTCTATTCATGCATGCATTCCTCCAATCATGATGGGGTTTATATGGCCATGCCGAACTAAGATGGAGGTTTTTCCTGTAATCCCTGATGCTCTAAGTCTCCTCTCTGAAACTCTACATCTATTGAATCTATTAGTGGCCTCTGCTTTCAACATCAAACCCCAAATCTCTGATTAAACCACTGTACGCCTCAACCGACTTTCATCTCAGTGTGTTGCTGACTGACACTGAATGACAAAGCGGGCCTCTCTGATTCCCGCATATAGTAACAGAACTCGACATATATCAGCCAACTATCTTGAGGAGGATATGTTATCAAGGTAATCCATGCTAATACCTCAGGCTTTTTCCTGACTTGATGTTCCTACACGCCTGGGCTACTTTGACAGGCTTTGATACATTTTTAATGCTCTCCAAGAGATACCATAGTAACTTACAGACATTCAGTGACAATTTTCATCATACAGTTTGCCAGCTACAGGCTTAGCACAGCGTATCAGAATCTTCAGTATTCCACACGCTGTTTGAGCCAACGACAAACCCACCAATAATTAACATGAGCGCACACAGACTTCATAGCGCTGGAAGCCAAGACGTTTTTCTTGGAAAACAAAGGCCTCTACTTTCAAATCTGTTTTTGTCTGAGACTTCATTAAAGATGCCCTTTCTCAGCTGCCCTGACTCTCTCTCTCTCCTTCTTCTATCTTTCTGTCTCTCGCCAACTCTCCTACAATGTGAAGTTGAGTTTTGAAAGCCTGTCATTGTATCGTACAGAACATCTTTAATGGAATCCTGCTGTGGCATCAAAGAACAGCAGCAACCTTCCCGTCCCAAGTAATTCCCTTGACGGAGAATGAAAGTTCTCTCTGTGCGGAACGGGGTGGAGGGGAATCAGTAAACCGCACTCGGCTCACGCTTTGTTTGTTGAGGTATTGTTATTCCAATAACAGGCTGGCTTTAAACTGTGCGTGGTGTATTATATTGCTCTACAGTTTTGGAAAATAGAGCATTTAGGGCAGAGTAGCAATTGTACGGTTGTATAATTGCACGGTTACCCATTTTAAAAGAACACAGCAAACTCTTCGGCTAAAAATATTTAGCTGACTCTTTGCATCTAAACTTTTTCTTAATGAAAGTCTTAATAAAAGTTCTGCAAATGATAATAGCTGTGGTGACAACACTGCCATGTAGACTAGGAATACATAATTGTGCTTCTGTATTTTGGCTGAAACAACCAGTGAAATGGCAACATAATGTTTATATTTATGCATCTGGCAGATGCGTTTAGCCAAAGCAACTGACATTCAAGGTATACATAATGTCAGCCAAGTCATCTTTGTTAAAATGTCAGTATAAACTCACTGGCTTTGCTACACTTTCCTTCCTGTTGCACATGCTCATTAGAATCAAGACGTCCACTGTTGCTTGGAAAATATAGATTTTTGTGTTGTAATCAAAATGAACTGAATATATTTATTTATTACTTATTATTTAATAGGCCAAACCATTCCACAATGATTGATTAAATGAATCATATTCATACAATATTTTGTGCCACTGCCTTGGTTTTTATTTATTTTTTTTACAACAGCTTTGTGTTGTTGTTAATAAAATTCATATCCGGACTGCAGTGTAAGATCAAATGATTACAAGTGAAATGTTGCAGATTCTCGCAGATCATTCACAGAATGCAATCAATCTGACACAGATTGTGTCGCCGAGCACAGCCTGGACAAACACGAACACTGCATGGCATAACAACTATGTCAAAACATATCATTTCCATATCATTTTCCCATTGCAATTTCAAACAAATGTTAAAATCAGAACAGACTGAATGAAAGAGACCATTCCAGCACTCCATCCTACCTCTAAAAACATCCCTGGTCACCATGGAAACCATAATCTGTCTAATGATGTTCTCGCTGACTTTCTGTTATCATCACTGCTCCCTCCAGTAATACCACAGACTGGAGCTAAACTATTGATTGGTGAGCAGGAGTTTCCTATAAACTTGGTTACCAGTAAATCTATAGGCCAAAACACACAGGCAGATGTGACGGTAATGACAGTGATTTTGTCATTGCTACAACATTACTTACTACTTTTCCCCTCAAAGAGGGAGGCTTGTTTGGAATAAACAGATGTTCAGTATTTAAATAGAGCAATGACAAACTATGCTCAGTGTTCTTGTTTAACACTGAGATGTGTTATGTCAACTGTGATCAGTCATGTCAGAACATGTGCAGCACGACAGATCCCATCAGCTCAGTCTGTGACGGCCTTGTTTTCAATGCTATCAGCACTGCGATACAAGCCAGTAAACAAGTAGACCCTTATTTTCTAGGGGGATGGGTGGGGGGGCGATGTCTGCTCCCTGAGGAGAATTGTTTTGCAAAAACAGCAAGTGTTCAAAATTCAGGAACCAGTATTTTAGATTATTCTTGAGTACAATATGCTATATGCATGGTTATTTTCTGGTTTTCAATAAGCCAGCCCGGACATTTTTGGTGCTGTCATGTCATTCTATACCAGCTGTCTATAGCAGATCTGAGAAATTTAAAACTGTTGGTCGAATTAAAATTCACTGAGGAACACAGAGGGACACAACAATAATCAGTTGTTGTCCCCTTAGGACGCTGAAATGCAGACATCCTTTTCATCTCATTTTACACTCGAACAACTAGCAACACTTCTGGTCTGTGATGACATTCACAGGAATGACATACTGAGTTGAACCATGAACTATATGAAGAAGCTTCTGAGATGACTAAGCTGGAACTCTGAATTCTAAACAGCAAAATATGTATTTCCATGCTTGTGCTCACCACTTCAAAACACAGAGTGATTTTTCTTATTAAATTGACTAGACCCACAGGCTCGAGTTAAGAATTTTGCCTTCTAGTTCTAATTTGTATGTTTTGTGTAACTAATTAAATCTGCTACCAATCCAGCTCATTACTTACTACAGTTCTGCATTCAGTAATAAGAAACAGCATATTTTCCATCACCCTAAGCGAGAGGAACAGTGTGGTCCAACAGAGACCGATAAAGATATGTTTCCTTTCAGCTCTGTCTGAAGTTTCAAATCTCTGGAGGCTGACACAATATTTTGACCCACAGCTTGCTCTCCTCTAAATCCACTTGATAATAATGTTTTACTTTGCGGTTTCAATGGCCCTGTCAGTCTTAACCTCTCGGAACATAAGCATGCATATCTCACACACTGTCTGGCCCGCAGAGAAATGTTTTAGTTTTAATTACAAATCTCCAAGGACTGTGAGCTGGCTTCTTTCATAAATATTTTCCCTCGCTCCCTTACATTACGATTTCAGAGAGGAGACACTCATGACCAGTTCAAAATGGGTGCCGATGTGTAAAAAGCACACGCAGATGTGACCGACTGACTGTTTGACCCAACTGTGTGCCGTTAACGCCGCCGCGGTCGATGCTTTGCGGTTTTGTGACCTGCTATTACATTTGGACCTGGCGGAAAATCCAGTGTTTTGGAACATTGTGGCTGGTTTCTGGCTGGTTACTGGGTACCATATTTCAAAACCCGGCTATCAAGCAGAATTTTCCAACAGGGTAATTCTGGCCTCCAAATCTCTAATCAGTCACAGTTGTGTTGTTACTGTCTGCATTATGGTGTGTTCCTGTGGTAACAACTTGTAGATCATGGCGATGGAATCATTGATTCGAATCCCAGAGAAAACATATAACTGATAAATATATACCTCAAATTCACGGTCGCTTTGGATAGAAGTATATATTACAGCAAATGTGAAAGGTTTATGCACCTACAAGGAAAACTAAAAACGGGTAAAATAGCATGAAATTGTTTTTCATTTTTACAAAACTTTTAAACAATCTCACATTAGCATCCCTTCAGTCTTTACACAGGCCACAAGCACAAACACTGCAGTGTACTACGGCTAACATTGGGGTCATTTTCAGATTATTACACAGCCGTCTGTTCCTCTCACTTTAAATGGAGCTGAACTAACTCACTGACAGCAACAGCAGGTCACTAAAGCTGATTCTTCAGCTGGTGATCGTTCTCTGCACAAATCATCTGACGCTGAAGGTTGATGTGTTGACCTTGAGGACTGAATTCCATCTCTTTGATATCTTCCTCTGTCTCTTTTCTCCTCTCTCATCCATTCAATATCATCTGTGTCTGAAAGTTTATGAGGGTAAACAACACAATTACTTCCACATTCACTTTAAGAGTGAGCTGGAATTTGGCACATTCTGTGAAAGCCAGAAATGAATCATTTCAGAAATCTGTTCAGGTGTGTGACTGCGATAGTTCGCAGACACACTGTAAGTGTCATAATGACATCTATAACAGAACCAAGGTCGTCCAGGCCTGGACTGCAATAAAATGATAATAATTCTGTCATCGTTTACTTGCCCTATGTGTTATAACCTCAAATTATTTTCTTTTGTTCTTTGAAAGTGATATAGTTTTATATATAATGTCCAGTTTTAAACTGATATAAAAGCACCATAAACATAGTTCATCTGTTTACATGTCAGGTCTCCTGAAGTCACATGATACAGCAGCTCTGTGTGATGAACACGCTGATATGATTTTCCCTCTGCGGTTGCTCTCCAATCAAATATCACACAGGTGACCTCACGACATTGAATCATGAGACTCACGAGGACCAATAGTGTTTTTGCCTTAGTGTGGCATTTTCCCAGTCCATAAGACATATGTAATCTATTTCAGAGAAGATGATCAGTGAATAACACGAGTCACTTTAACCGGATGGGCTTTACTGAAATCAAACGTTTTCATAGCACATTGACTGGAGCAAATCTTCTGTATATAATTTAGATTTTAGGTGTGAAATCTCCAGGGGCGGCTTACACAATTTCACAAGCATCTCTGCATGGAGAACTTGAACTTGATCCATGACCTCATGTTGGATGTCTTCAGCTGTGGCAGGTGTGAAGGGGAGATATATTCACCTGCCATCTGCTCTGGGACAAGACATATCTTCCCTTGTGCAATATAACCTCAATGACTTCTAGAGATTAAACATATTATCTTCAAATCACTGTCTTATATGTTTTGCTGGATGTTTTGAAAGATCTCTTTAGTATGTTGTTATTTTAGATAAGGGTGAATAGGGCCCTTTTTACTCCAGTAAATGTCAGCTTAAAATCTTTAGTCTTAAAAGCTGTTCGACATTTTAAAAGCATACAGTTCATTGAATACATATTGACCTTTGGTGACATTTACTGGGCGCGTATTTGTAAGGTGTCAATGGAAGCTGTCTTTACACTTTCCGTTAGGCAAAACATGTTCTGATTAAAAAACTTAGGGCTAAAATAAAACAACATAACTACTTTTCCACTTTAATAAAATGCATGTGCATAACAATCCCAAAGGTACAAGTGATACATAGAAATACAGGAAAAGATTCCCATTTGAAAAAACCTTTATAGGTTCCCTAAGGCAACATGACCGTAAAGTAGTTGATGTTATACTGTAGCTGAAAAAGTGATAAATGATAAAGCTATCTGTTGCTTCCAGAATACATTGCCATTATGAAGAAACAAATACAAAAAAACAGATATAGTCTGATGGTGTAACGAACCACAAGATCTCACTGACAACTGTGCGTGACATCACATATTAAATGCGCGTATTTCATTTCTGAAGAGAAATCGCAGAGCTGTCAGAAGATTAATTGCAGACTTTCACTTCTGATTGGCCAGCATTTGTCTGATGCAGAGAAATGCGACGTACAGACAGAAGCCAACCTTGCTGTCAATTAAATATGCATAAAATCCTCAATGTCGCACATGGGAGAGAACACACAGATTTCTTTTGCCTCTCTCGTGTGAATTTCATGCCCTGTCAAATACATCACGCAGGCAACACATCATCATAAACACAGTCCGACAGAGACTAAATTTTAGAGTCTATTATTATACCTCTGCATAAATGAACACCCTCAATCGTTATTATTATTGTAACGGCTTGTATAAAATCTTTAGTGGGCAGGTCGCCCCTGTCGGCAGATTTCAGAACAACACTGTTACATGGGTAAAGGACCTTACTTCACAGGGATGTGTAAAGTTTTTCACAAAAACATATAAATCTTAAATTTCATTATATCAGCAGATGTTTCACCATTGCCTGAGTTTAGTGGACGACTCTTAACAGCGTGAAATGGATCTTAGGTTTTTCCTGTCTGCTGCCCATGATGTCACAGCAGTTTTGGGACTGTACTCATTCTTGTGGTGCCATCAACCATTCGGTGTTGTCGTGACATCATCATATTGCTGTGGCTCCAGAATGCTTAATCACATGACACTTAGGGTTCATGTGATTGGCTAAAAATTGGGGCTGCCCATAAACTAAGGCTGTGTACTTTTGTATCACAAATCTTCTAGGCTTAAACAAACAGAGCAATGTTGAAAGCCACAGTATTTAAACTTCAAATCAATCTACAAAGGGTCTCTGCACCTTAACATGGGACGGGAGGCAGAATCTGCTTGGCTAAAAGGTTGTGTAGTGGACTACTTTGACTGCCAGCATTCTTTGTACACAAACTTCTTTTAGCATTTGTGCTTCATCTTCAGATACAACTCTTAAAAGCCTTTCTCTCTGAGCTTTTGACTTGTGATTGAACTTCTGCTACTACCACATCACCTTTTATCTCAAGGACGAAGCCAAAAAATATTTATTTCACATATTATTTTGGAAACATCCGGTATTTATTCAGCACTTGTTCTTCTTAACGGTGATAAACGCACCCCAATTCACAGTTGTATTTATGGATGAAAGAAATGAGCGGTATGATGACAACAAATGCAGTTAGAAATGTACCAAGCCATCATCCTCCAAGCCTGAAGCCCACAGTCCTGTCATTAAAGCTAAATAATTCATATGATTCAGAAGAGAAAAGGTTGAATTTTAAGGAGTGTGTGGGTTGAGAGGAATGGAGTCTGTTTGCAGAGAGTGCCAGAGTCTCTCTTCCAAGTTTGAGAAGGTTTCTGTCGGAAAGCACTGATCGTTTATTGTGACTCCATTTGCACAGAGTGTGAGAATTCTCTTTCATTTGACTGTGTCGTAGTAACGGTGCATGAATCTCAATTCTTCAGCTTGTTAAATTTAGGCCACAGTTATGGACCACAGAAATACACACCAAAAAAGACGAGCCACTTTTGAAACCATGCAGATTTGATTATTCATTCAGATTAGGGTCATTACCTACTTCAGTTCAAAGAAATTACATGTGCCATATTTCCACGAAGGCATGACTCTGATTGAACAGGTACAGCGGGTCGCCTGCCATTTTTTAAACACAACTGTATGCTCATCAACATAAGAGAACAATTACAGCACTCTCATGGGAAAGAAACCTGATGTTGCATGCAGTCATTTGAACTTTAGTATTAGCTGAAGATGTGTTAATCAGAATGTTATGCATGTGGCAACAGATTGAGCCTTTACTAGTGGGAACGGATGGAGAGGGAAAAATAAGAAAAGATCCATTGCTGTTCTGTTCATCAGACTACTGAAGGCCTAAATGGGCCAATATTCCCCTGTTGTGAAAAATGAGATTTTTCTCTCATAGATCTGTCATATTCACTTTGGGAGCTCATACACTTCCTGCGCCCCACACCACAGCTCACCGATTCTCATTCGGTAATCCACCCTGACAAACAGAAAGAGGTACAAGACACAGAGATTGTTTTTCCTCATGCCAAGAATCCTGAAAGAGACGTTCTGTAAATCATTTTACTGATGAAAACAGACTCCAGCCGAATCATTACATTAAGAAACAACACAATCAAAGAAATATTTCAGAGTATGTTCGGAGGCAAAAAAATGGTAGAAATATATTCACTGTTATGTCCACGGTGAAATATGTTTGTGTGTTAAATTAGTGGTACATTCAATGTTAAAGCAATGAATGTAAATATAACACTGCAGTTTTTATTGTAATAGTACTAGGCAAACACAGTAATTTCAAACCGTAAACAAACACTATCATCCTGTATTCTAACAGTCAAATTAGACATGAAATTACATACTTTTGTAATGAATCAATGTGTCTGCATTACAGTAATCTCTTGTATATTTACAGTTTAACTGTGATAGGGCGATGTTCACTGTACTGCGCTAGCACACAGCATGCACTGCAATATGAATAAACAATGCTGTTGCATTTTATGGCTATCACAACAAAAACGTGAATTTGTGACTTAGTGAGTTAATGTGATGAATCTAACTGCATTTAGTTAAGAATTAAAAATTAAACATTTTAAACGAACATTTTATTGGATTGGATGTTAACTGACTCCGAGTCAGTCATTAAACTTCCTCTATTCTCTCCATTTGTTATAAAGCTAGCAATTTTGCAGTGGCTGAGAGAGAATTAAATATATTTATACACAATCCATTTTCTCAACGGAGGGGAACAGTAATCGCTGTAATAATAAAACATTTTTTGTCAATTTTTGTTTTGTTTTAAACAATTATTGTCAATAAAACAACACCATTAAATAGAGCGACATCTCTTTAACTAACTTTAAAGGCACCTGCAGCTTACAGCTGTAAGCTTACATACTGTTTGTATGGGTATGAAACTCATGATTTTTGGCATTGGTGGCTGCACACGCTACCAGTCAAGCTACAGGGACAAACCATTTCAAAAACGTATTCTAGCATAACAAATTTCAAGTGTAAAGGCCTATTCCTTTTTATGTGGGACACCACAATGCAGGGAAATCAGATTCATTGTGCTACAATAGAAAACAACACTGTCTAGACTGGTAAAACCCAGTGCAACTTATAGTGTGTTACTTCAGAGCATCTGACTGAAGACTGCAATTTTTACAAGAGTATTCCAGTTTTGTGAGCAATACGAAATAGATGCTCATTAAATGGACTATGATCCACATGTTATCTCTGGCATATCACATGACATATCTGATACCGTCATGATAAGATCAGCATGTGTTTAAATCTTATAGCAGTTGCGATCATGCCTCTGTCTTCTGCTGGCTGTGTGTGTAATTTAATTTGTTAAGTGAGTAATTAGGGGCCGCAGATCCTCGAACCCGAGCTCTTTAATCTCTCAGTAATCTGTCTTTCTTACCGCTGACAGAGGAAGCAGTCCAGTTCAGCCAGACCATATTAATTAACGAGATAAAATTTAATTTCAATGAGTTCATTTGTCTTAATTACAAAACAGTTAACAGGAGAGGAAGAAGATGAAAAATACTTGTAAAACGACAGCTGAACAAAACAAAACAAAACAATTAGAAAAATTTCCATGTATACTCAGTATTTTTCTAATGATAAAGTTCTACACATTAAGAAATGAGTTTTGAAAAACATTTTTATATGACTTCGACAAAATCAGTGTGCAAAAAGAGTAGTCTGTCTGAATATTCAGTATTTCTAAATGAGCAGGCAAAAAATACTCAGTTTGTACAACGTACACCAAATTATGAACTTCAGGGAGGTCGGAAACTAAGACAGATAAATGCACCTTTTTAGCTTTAATTCTAGTCATTTTTAAGAATTTACTTTATAGTGATGTAAGTGATACACTGACACGTGATACGTCACAGATGTAAAACACTCATTAACATTTTTAACAGTACAATATATGATATTAAACTGTTTGATCAAATCAGGGCTCCACAGAGGTCTGGACTAAGCCACAAATATTCCCTGACACTAGACAGTAGCCTGGGTCAGTAGCATTGCTCTGTATCAGCATGCGTGTGACCCACTTGTCCAAAATGAATAGAATGGAAAAATAAAATGTCCAAACAAACCATCTCTGTTGGAGCAACGAAACAAGCCCCAGTGACCCGCAGCTCCCACGCCACAGAATGAGGACAGGCAGCAGGACCTTAAACACCGAGCACGGTCACAACAGCCACACTGTGCAACCGTCTAGTGTTACTAAGGGTAAAAACATGCGACAGACTGGACGTGCGGCGACATGTTAAAGTGCAAACTTTGTTGGGAATGAATCCAAGAATGTTCATTTTATGCACGTGTTACAAAAGACAAAAGATAAAACTGCGGCAGTGTTATTTTGGGGGAAATGTGGAAACTCTGTGTCAGTATAATCACAATCAGGATGAAGTCGTGCCAGTGAAACGCAAACAAACTTATTAACTCACGTTAATAAAAGAAAATGTTTGCAAAAATCCTGAGAAGAAAAGTACATTGACAAAGTAGCAGCTGTCACAACAAACACTCACTGATCACTGTGGAAAGTATAATGAATATAAACAGACTGTTAAAAATGGCAGAGAAAAATTCACAGAGAAAACACCTGTTCTTATATAGACAACACTGTGGGTGATGTTACTATGCAACCTATACGACACCTATAAGACAAGGAGAAAGCTAAGAAAGAAAGCTAATCACTTTAGTTTAGATAAATCCTACCTAATTATTTTCCTTTGTCACTCAGAACCTCAAATATGCAGTCGCATAGCAACCCCCACCAACAAAAAAACTTTTAAAGGTGCTACAAGCTATATTTTAATACCACACATAAAGCGTTTCTACTGCCTGCAAATATCACTGAATTAGGTGTCCTGAGAAATCACACCTGTTTTGATGACAGCCTCAGGCTCTCCACAGCAAAAGGAGTTGGGGGAACAGCCCGTTTTTAGCCAATCAGAAAAATGCCCTCATGAGTTTCTTTTGGACGTTTTAAAATCAGTCAGATGTGCAGATGCAACACAACACAATTGCCTACAAAGTGAAATTGCCTGTAACAGCTTATCTTGTTTATTGTTTCGAAAGAGCATTTGCTTTATACCATAATATGTTAGTATTTGTCCAACATCCTTCGTAGAGTATAAATAGTGCTCAATAGTAGCTCAATTGGTAGAGCATCGTGTTAGTAAGCACAAAGGTTGTGGCTTCGATTCCCAGTTAACCCACATACTGATAAATAAAGGTATATCTCGAATGCTCTGTAAGTCACTTTGGATAAAAGCGTCTGCTGAATGCGTGAATGCAATAAAATGTTTTAATTTCACATGAATCATGTGAGAAACATTTGGTACTGCATTCAATCACAAATGCAAAATGAAAAACGAACTTAAAGATAATTCAATAGTCTTTCAGCTCTGTTAAAGAAACCCAGATCTGTTGCCAGGTGCTCCGGTCCCGGTGATACGCTATTTCAAATTTGTGCCGGAATGCTTTGCCAAAATATGCATTTGGTGTGAATAGTTAATAAATCAAAGCAGCAGACCTGCCGAGACTCAATTTAACTGAGAGCTCAGGTGAAATCATCTTTTGAAGGTGGACTGAAGCTCCTGTTTACCTGCAAGGATACAATCATAAAGTTTGCTTATGCTTGGTGCTTACCCTCAAAATTAATTGCGCTTCTTCACCATCCAATAGAGCTATCATCTGAGCCTGGATTTCTTGGACTGCAAAGCTGAGATAAGAAAACATGTTCAAGCTTATTCAAATGGGAAAATTGGTTTTAATCACATTGCTGAGATTTTTGAGCGCTTGAAAAAGAGCTCTTTAGCGAGTGCTTGCCGGGCCTGGCACCAGCTCGATGAAGACATCTTGAATGAGTGAGGAGATACAAAAATCTTCCATTCGGCAAACCGCAGGCCCTATTCAGTGAGTAACGCAATTCTACACACACCTTTTCATAAGGTCTGAGTTACACAAACATGTAAATACACACGCCTGCACGCATGAACCCCCGTATGCAGCCTTGTACTGTTTGTTTCTCATTGATTATACATTTGTTTACAAACACCTCTTCACATAGACCCCACACACTGCTGTAGAAGAAACACAATACACTGACAGCAGATGCTCAGACCCTTGAGTGTGCACAGCATGATAATAAACTAAAGCTTTGTAAACCTCTCAATTACATCTTCACAAACAGAGCACGGACACACACACACACACACACACACACACTCTTCTGGATGACTCTTCATCTCCATCTCTGGCCACAAGGCTGGATCAATAAAGGCTTATTACGAGTATATAGCAATATTAGTATATATCGCATATATTTGTTTTTTGATCGCAGACTTATTACAGAAGTTGTTTTTCAGTAGCTGCAGGTGGCAAACAATAAACAATAAACTGGTATTCAGAGCTGATTTTAGCCTGGATACCAAAAGCTGTGTATGAAAATACATATAAAGCCATGTTAGTACTTAGTTAACAGTACTGAGAGCGAAGCTGCATTATTGCACTTAGGTGGGCGGGCATTATCCCACTGACGAGGTAATCAGCCAATCACAATGAAGTGATTAGATTCACTGTACAGTTCAAAGGTCTTTGTGACCTTTCACCTGTATTTTGCCAATACGTTCCTCATATTTACAGCATCTTTAGGATCTTAATGAGTGCCAAGTGAGTTCAATTGACCCCATGTTATTTACACAATATTTGATCTCAAACTGTGTCATGGCCTCGATTGCCTCCAGAGACAAAATGCTTAGGGCGTGTTAAGGACATTTTAGCAGTCTATTGTATTGTTCCTCTGAAAATACACATGGATCGATGAGAGATGATATTCATGCCCATGCTGCTTTTGTCCTTTTAGCCAATGACAATTAGCGGTATGTCATTACTCCATTCACTTAGTAGCCATGTCCTTTTTTATGTTGCTTGGTCAGGGTGACCAAAAGACATGCTTAGAACACAAACTCAATATATAAGAACACAAAAGAATAATATGCAGTATGAATCAATGTAGTGCAAATCAAGCCACTACCTTTCTTTATCTTAAAGTAATGGCAGCTATTATTAAAAGTGACATGTGGTCACTCTAAATACATGGTGCAATGACACTGGTATTCATTCAGACAAATAGGGACCAGCATGGTTGCCAAGAACATACAACAAGAGACATGTTAATACAGCCTGCGGATAAAGACAATTAGAATTACACTTATTACCTTAAACCAAATCACTACAGATAAATAGAAAAACATCAAATATAAGCAAACCTAGAAACAGCAGAGTAAAATGCTATTCTGTTTGGCCCTAAAAATACTGCACATTGTGTAATATAAAACATGAGAGCCATCTTGACAAGGTACAGACTCAGCCTCACTGTAGAAACAGGCAGGCACAGGATTAAAGGTTGTAAAACAAGACAGCTGCATCTCACAGCATGAAAATGTGCAGACTTCCGTGAAAGGGTCAATTTAAATATATAGAAAACACATTTTATAACTTACCAAACAGTGAACAAGTGCCCTACCTATTGGGAAACAGAATACCTGCTGTGTTCTAGCAGCACAGATCTATCATCCCCTGTTCTCATAACTAAACTGTTCATCTGCTTTAAAATGAATCACATTTACTATTAAATTAAACAGTACAGTTCATTTTATTTTACCTTACACACATTTTCTCATCGTGCGCAAGAAACGCTTATATGTATAGTTTTGCCATCCCAATAAAGCACACTAAATTTAAATAGATACAAAAACACAGAAAAAGCCCACTGGCTTTTGTACTTACCAGAAAAAGGAATGGTGATTAAAACCTAAATATAAACAGATATTCTCAGGGTTAATTAAATAAAATGCTAAACTGAGGCTGTATGTATGAGTATAATGTAGTCATTATAGAAAGGGGAGTTATTTTATTGTGTAGTTATTATTTTCCCTTCACACTTACTGACAAAATGACACCTATACAAACATGCCATTAGTCAAAGATTCTAATTTCATAATTGGTTTGTACTGCATCCCACCCACACAGATTTTCTGATTTTTCTTCATTTCCAAATAAACAAAATGTTTTAATATCAAAAGTATGATCACATCAATCAGCTTATTAATGATAAACATAACAACATACAGGATAAATAGATTACTATATGGATCTCCCCAAACATTGTGGCTATTCTATTTTCTGCATTGTTCTATACATTTGTGACTGTGAATGTGTAATTAAACCGGTTTGGTTTTAAACCCTGGAGGTGAAAAGTAGCACAAGCAGAGTTTGTTGTGAACCACATCCTCTTGCATTGACTTCACGCAACGTTCACCACACGTCCCTACAACTGAAACCTAACACACTATGACAAACACGCATCTAATTACCAACCAACTAAGACTATCAGTTTGAATCTTTTAAGAGTAAACACATGAATAAATTTACATTACAGTTATTTTAATGCCATATATTTTGCACTGTGGAACTTTCAGATCTTTGGAGATCTTGAGATACACGGTTTTACTCTTCGCTGGATTCTAAATATTTAAAATGCCACTTTGTGCTGTCGAATTTCCATTATCGCTTTTTGCATCTTTAAAAAAGTTTTGTTATTTCTTTATGAACTTAAAGTT
>JAZGTJ010009668.1:0-19084 GCA_036877575.1 Botia almorhae
AAAACGTTCTATGTTACTGCAGGATGTTTTTGATAATTTTAGAAGCACTTTTAGAGAATGTTAGCCAACATTCTGAGAACATTTCCTCATAGCTGGGTGAGCTTTGACTTTCATGAGTACCGCTGTGAGGAAATGTCTGTGTTGAGAGAGATGATCTCAGTGTTAAAGGACATGGAGTGTGTGCAGTTCCTCTAGTTTACTCTAGATGGCGCATCGTGTACTAGACTCCAGTACACTTGAATTTCACCTTTAGAGGAACAACCGCAGACGACGTTTCAGTGAGTCAGAAGCGTGAATCTGTTCTGTGGTTTGGGGAACTAAATATACTATATTGTTTTGACAATGTTTACTTTGCTTGTGATTAAGAAATATAACGATTTATTGAACATTTACATTTTTAATAAAAGTATTCATATTTATAAAAACATTTTATTTAAGCGCCAATCCGATCAAGGCTATGTGTTATGGGTTTAAATGTGGTTAAAGACACTTTAGATCAGACAGATGAATTATGCAAGCACAGAATTTAAATACAGACACGAATGATTGACTAGCATGTTGTGAGTGTGCAGCCTCGTTGGCCATTTTAACACGGTGCAGCAAGATCTTTTCAGATGAAGATCAGTTATCAGGTCTACAAGGCTCTTCTACTGTCTGTACTACTGAATAACCACAGTTGGTTTGTGACCTGATAATGGCACGTTTATCCCTGCTGGCCCCCAGTGAACCTGATTTTGTGGAGTTCCTCATGTTGCTGGGTCAACAGTCTTGAACAGCGATGTGAGATTGTAAGTCTGGGTTTAATGTGAATTGGGAGCGTGTACATCATTTCTGCACCCTCTGTTTTAACAGGTTTGGGTTAGAAATACATTTTTTTTTACAGGATTGTTGTTCCAGCAAAAGATGTTGCCACAGGAAACCGCTTCGCTCAGCAAAATCAGGACATGCACAGATGTCCCCAGAGAAAATTGAAAAATTTTATTTCCTCCAACACCAAATTGCAACAAATGGCAACATCATTTTGCCTGTTTGTCGCAACGCACTGCAACGTTTTCCTGACTCATGAAGGCAGATACAGCGTAGAGTTGTTATAGAATTCTTGCTGTTGTAAAGTGTCAACACTGATTTAGATGAAGAGGAAGTAACGTTAGGGTCTCAACACACCGTGTGCTCATTTTCTTCAAACAGCCCTGTTAGTTTAAACCTTATAGTTTATTATTAACTTTTGCTCTGACTTCAGAAGGCGAAAGCTTGAATTTCATTCAATTGAATTTCAAAGCGTGACATGTCCTCATAAAGCTTCTGTTTCTCTGTTACTCTAATTGCACAGGGGATCTGTTCTCATCTCTGAGTGAAATTAAAATTCAGCTCCAGTCTTTCAGAGGAGAGACGGAAGCACATGATCACAGCTGCTCTCGCAGACTTTGAAGAATCTTTGTGGGTTTTCTGGTTATGATTCGACTTTGATGGATCACTCGTTTGTAGCACACACAAAACCCCCAGATAAAACTTCATCTCTGTTGCTAAACCCTGTGAACTGATTTGCTTTCCAAGGATATATGAGATGCTGTCGTACAATTTGACCCAAAGAACCTATCCATGAAGGTAGCATAAAGTCATAAAATGCTGCCTACGTAGGCAGCTCACAAGGTTTTGGAACGAGGCCACTGTATTTGTGTTGTTTTTGTTGTGAGCATTTCACTAAACTGATGTTGCTCTGTATCCGAGTCTGTGGCATTATAACAGACTCATGGTCTTGTGTATCAGTGTAAGTCCCAAATCCTGTGAGGTCAGTGTGAGTTTTCCAGGTGGTTGAACGACGATACAGGCTCAGGCTGCAGTGCTGTATCGTTCATTCTTACTTCATTAATGAATTAATAGTGCAGGTATGCAAACTAATCGATGATTTATGGGCAGATGGAAAAAAGCTGATGTTTAAAGACTTTAATAAGAATTAATGTGGGATTGAATGCACAATTTTTGGATATGTTTCTTTAGACGAGCGGAGAGTGTTAAGCTAACATGGTCAACAGTTGTGTGATGTCATTACACTCATCTGGTTGCATTGCGTGTGTGTCTATGTTTGCGTGTGTGTGTGTGTGTGGGAGGGTGATTTGCTTTTGTACCCAAAAGTCTGCAAAACCTGACAAATCCAAGTGTAGCAAAGCTTGGAAAATGGCTCCGTTTGTGTTTCTATGCTTGTGCCATATCCCACCATGTCGGTTTGGGGGCGGGATTACCTGTTTGTCTGAACCAATCACAGACTACTACTGTTATTATTGGTCTTACTTTACAGTTTACAGTTTAGGATCTCGACAAAAGACAAGTGATACCTCAGCTCATGTTAATACTTTTTTACAACCTGATGGAAAATTGGTGAAAATAAATGACATTGAAACATTCACATTGACATCATAACCACACGCTGATAGTTCGTGTGATTAAATATGATAAATACCGGATATATTTCACACACATGACAGGAATGAATTGCGCCTGCAGCAAATGCTGTAAATCTGCGTTCTGCTCGTCGTGCTGCTGAAATGCGTCCGCAGCCACTAGATTAAATTTACTACAGAACAAAGTCATTTTTGAGCCGTGCCTGCAGGTCATTTGTCTCTGTCAACATAATATCATTCTGTGTAATGACTCGGCAGAATAAATCCAGAGTGCCACCTTGCCAGAAGCTCAAACAATCCTGTTTGTGTTGACGTTATGCATGCAGGGTTAAAGTTCAGCTTGAGTTCTGTGGATCTCATAATACAGCTGATTTGACAAACTGCAGAGAGTTCAAAATGTGCTCTTCAAATGTATCTCCTAAATGAACTTTACTTCAGAAATGTCCTCTAGTATAACCTCTAGTTATATGAGCTTAAAGCTGCTTTTGTTTAAAAAAATAAGTACATGACAGATCAGTGTTTCCTGTCTAATTTTATGTTTCAAACAGAGATGGTGACAAAGAGGCATGAGTTACGGATAACAGTTTTAAATATTCTGAAGCCAGCACCTGTGACGTGATGCAGTAGCCTTGTTTAAAGTAAGGCACTATAATGAAAGACTAGCAGATTAATGTACAGCAGCACAAATATATGTATAAAGTGTTGGTTTATTTAGCAGACACATTGTGCATTACATTGTGCAAGAGCCTCAGTGCAACATGGAACATTTAAACAAATGTTTAAATCTGGCTTGCATCACATCCTGAACCCATATCTGCTGTCTTTGTCAGTTCAGGTAAAAATATCGCAGTATATTCTTTTACCGCAATGGCAGAACAGAACCGCATGAGGATTTCCTGAGAGAAATCTCGCAGGTTTCTGTTACATTTCCTGCTCAGGACAGTTTAATAATGGATTCAAACAAGTGTATCTGCTCAAGGGTGGTAAGATCTTGTAATGAATTTTCTAACGTCTCAGAGAATCCCAGCAAACTACTTCCAATGATTTTGCTGCGTAGTCGTGCGTAAGTGAAGCTGATTTCGAGAAACGCATGATTTGCATTCTCTTCATAAACAGAGATGTTTTCTCTTTGTGTTCTTCAGCTGGAACATCTTGGAACAGATGTACGAATCTAAAACAATGCAGAGATATTTTGAAATGAATAAAACAATTGTCTCAAAAGTCAATTTATTTTGATTTCCTGTATTCTGTCGTGTTATGTAACGGTAAAGTTAAGCTAGCCTTAGCGGTTTTGCAGCACTAGTGTGAGATCTGACTGTGAAACCTGCTTGAAAGCTTGGAACATGCATATGGAGTCTTGTATGACGTCAGGTTTATATAGTAAATTACACCTTTTAATAGTCTGAAGAACCTTTTTCCACAACAAAGAATGTTTTGTGAAACAGGAAGGTACGACAGATGTTAAAGGTTCTTGGAAGCTTGCAGCCAAAAATGTTTTTTCTATGGCATCGTAAAGCACCTTTATGTTAGGAGTGTAAACTGGTCCAGATAAACACATTGTGTGTGTTTAGTATAAAGTCTGTTAATCTGCATAAACAAACTGTGCTGTGATTTATTGATTAGTCGACAGCAGTGAACAGAGAACATCTGTGATACAGCTGAACCTCCTAAATAATCACAAACCCAAAGCAGTTCGAAATCAACAGCGATGTTTGCATGTCTGGCACATTTGCGAGGCATTTCCATAATCACAGCATGTTTTCTGCAGCCTTCATTTGACCTCTGATCCCTGGAGATGTTGCCAGGTTTAAAGAGATGCCACGAGAATCAGATTAATGCTGGAGAGACAGACAGACAGAAAGAGAGAGAGACGGGAAGAGGGAGGGAGACAGACAGACAGACAGACAGACAGAGAGACAGTTAAACAGAGAGAGACGAGGGAGAGAGAGGGAGGGAGAGAGAGAGAGAGAGAGAGAGAGAGAGAGACAGACAGACAGACAGACAGACAGACAGACAGACAGACAGGGGAAGAGGGAGGGAGAGAGAGACAGGGGAAGAGGGAAGGAGGGAGAGAGAGACACAGCCAGACAGACAGGGGGAGAGAGAGCGCACAGCTCAGCTGATGGTGAGGATGAGTCACTTCACTGCAGAGAGACACTGATTAGACAAAAGCAGCCGAACACACAAACATGATTCGTTTGTTTTCGTCTGTGCGGTTTTTAGAGGATGATTCACAACGACTTGCTTTGTAATAATTTGTTTTTCATATTTTCCGTCACATCCATTTTTTTGCTCTTTTCCCTTCACATTGTTTGTTGCTGTCACCAGGAACCAAGTTTTGTGTACCTGTGTTCACCACCAGTTTGTGTACCTGTGTTCACCACCAGTTTGTGTACCTGTGTTCACCACCAGTTTGTGTACCCGTGTTCACCACCAGTTTGTGTACCTGTGTTCACCACCAGTTTGTGTGAGAGAGGTTTGCAATTGTGGTTTAACACAAGGAAAGTCGTTGACACAAAGTGCTCACCAAGTCAACATCACCACAGAAAACAACCGTCGATGAGGGTAGTGCGTACTCTCTCCTGTAGTGTGTGCTTGGGCTTATATTTCAAGTCAACAGCTTTTAGCTTTCCTAAAGAAGCTCGCAGGCGTTCTTAAACCACACACACCCCTCATCTGTGCCTCTTTGCTTTGGAGCAATGAAAGGCTTTTGATGAAATCGCTCTAAATCTGTGGAACGCTTAGACCAGAGGGATGACTGAGAAAATGAAATGAAATAACCTTCCCATCATGCCCTGTTTCCCTCAGCGCAGACCTCTGTTTGCACCACTGCTCTCTGCTTTGGGTTTATGATATTAAAGACAGAATAAAGAGTGTCTGCAGGTGTCTCTCTGATGATTACCATTCTTCTCTCTTCAGCTCTGTTTTCTTACTCTCATCACCCCCCACACAATGTGTGGGGTTAAAAATAGACTAGATTAAACCAACCAGCGAAGATCAGGGAAAATCCCATGATTCTTTGCTGCTCGTCAGTGACAGTGCTGCGGATTCCCAGAATTCCACGGGGCACACTGCTCCTGATGAGACACTTATTCTGTGTGGCTGCTGTTTTATTCCTTCTAATGTTTAACTCTCTCTCTCTCTCTCTCTCTCTCTCTCTCTCTCTCACTCACTCACTCACTCACTCTCTCTCTCTCACTCACTCTCTGTCTGTCTGTCTGTCTCTCTCTCTCTCTCTCTCTTTCTCTCTCTCACTCTCTGTCTGTCTGTCTCTCTCTCTCTCTCTCTCTTTCTCTCTCTGTCTCTCTCTATCTCTCTCTGATTGATGGTATGTAAAGTCATTCCAGTCACAGTGCTGCCATGTTCTTGTTGTTTCCCTTTTTATCTCTGTTTCTCTCCGTCTGTGTTCTCAGAAAAGCTGCGGGGGTTCAGAGTCACACTGCAGCAGGACAGTGTCTCATTATGACGCGTGTTAAGGGCTGTGGTGCAAACCCTCACTGCCCCACTGCTGCAACCTTTGTGTTAAAGAGCAGCTTCAGCCTGCAGCCAGCATCACTAATGCATGCGGAATGCGTTCAGTGTGCAGATGTAAACAGATTCGGTTGAACGTGTCAGGCGCGTTCATACAGGAATCTGTGTTTTAAAAGTATAATCCACTTACAATACGACTTCAGAATGGCATACTATCACACTCATTCAGTTCACCCACTGAACGCAAGTATTCTGCTCTAAACAGTCTTATAGTGTGTTAGCCTTCAATTAAAACCAGTTAGCAGATCTGTTGTGAGGGCAAAAGATTCATCAGCTCAACTAATAAACTACTGAAGCCGTTGACGTATTAGCGATCATTACACTTACTCGCTTCAGTTAACCATTAATAAACCAGCTTGTTCTTTATCCTCTGGTTACCTTATTAATATACGGTATAAATAAATTAGCCATTTACATGTAGATTAAATGAAATGGTTGTAAGTATGTGTGTGTGTGTATCTGTATCATATTTTCCTCTTATTTATGCAGCTTAGGGGTTGTTTTGTAGTGTGTAGTTGTAGTTTGTAATGCTGTAACTGTGTTTGAGTGTGTCGTTTACTGTTGTTTTAGAGTGTTACTGTTTGTGTCACCTTGATATTTCTGCTTTTAATGTCCTTTCTTTCTCTGTGGTTGTGTTCTCAGGTTTGTCCCCCGAAAGAAACCGTGTGAGTCACAGACGAAAACCCAGCCAACATGTTCAGCACTAAAAGGTCAGAACAACACAACAGTTTTTGTTTTGTGTTTTCCGTATATGTTTTGTTTGCTTGTTTATTAATAAAGTGTTGTGTATATGTTTCCTAAACTGAATTTTTTTCATGGGTTCTGATAAGCAGAATATTCAGTACACTGAATTTAGGATTTATTTCATAAGACCAGAACATAAATTCTGTCTGAAAAGCTTGTGTTAGTGCAGCTCCAATAAATGGACATTCGGAAACAAACTCGGAAATCTCACTGAGTATGAATGTGTCTCGTAAGGGTCATTACACAGATGTGTACAGAGTTTAATGCCACAAACAAATGTAATGTAACTGGGACGCATTAAAATAAATAAAAGCTGCATTAGGAGACTGTGACCTCAGGAAATCGCATTATTATTCTGCATAACATTTCCTTCATGCGTGTCATTGAGTGCTGCAGTTGCTCTGCACTCATGTTGTTCTGCAGACAGCATGTTGTCGTCGTCTGATCAGCCTGTTTTAACATTACTGTTGCTTTATATTCCAGTGGCCGAGAGTAATGTTGTTTTTGTAGAAATTCATGTAAGTAAAATCTCAAACTTAAAACTGTCTTTTCAAACGAATGTAAAAATATTCTATTTACAGTAAGCTTCAAAGTTTTATTTCTGTTGCATTTTATTTTACATACACACTAATCTAAGAGCGTTTTCATTAGAACGCCACAATGTTTTCCAGTGTTTGTCTTGTACACAAATATTGTCTTGAAATAGTTCATTTTGTGATTACCAGCAACAATACACATTGAACCCAAGCTCATATTTAACTTGTAGGTTGTTCATGTTGGTGGTCTGTGTTTGTGCACAGAAACACACGGTGCTGACAAAAGCTACAGTACACTCGCTAGTGTACACTCACTAGTGAGCTACACTTACTACTGTTTCTTAACTTGTTTTACATCAGGTCCCAGATTTTACAGTACCAAAGTTTGTACAGTAGCAAGCTTTCACCAACTGCGTGACCTTTGATGTCAGCAACAAAAAATGAGGGATGCATTTTCTGCTATTTTTCAAAGGTTGTTTTGCTAATGTAATTTAAATGTGGTGTTTGCTAATGATGCACAATTATATCCTCAGTGGCATTTTTGCATGTTATTATTTGCATGTTTGCATTGTTTTATCCCCTGATGTCAGATCAGGCCAGTTCTGGGTCATGATGGCCCTCCAGTAAAGACCCACCACTAACCACTGCAACGCTGTTATTGTGTGTGTTTTCATCAGGGCTTGTGTTTACACATGCTTGTTAAACTGTACCAGGAACAGTGTAAAATTAAACCCGGCATCACTGGAATTGTTCATTAAACACAATTTTAACAGCTTGAACAGCTCATTAAAAATTCTGCCCGCATCAGTCTTTCTTTGAAGAACGAGCTGCGCTGCTCTCCGAGGCTGCAGTAATGCGTCTGCAGTAATGCGCCTGAGCTCTGGCCGGCAGATAAGACTTCCTCTAATTAGACCCGCCCGTGTTTACACTCCAAAATCAGCTCAGACAGTAAGAACTGAACCCTTCCACTGAACTCATTACACACACCCGAAATCATCCCATCTGCAGCGTCGCTTCAAATCCGGCTAATATTCCAACGACCTCGAGTTACGCAATGAATTTTCACCTTCCTGCTCCTTTTTGAGACAAATCACATTAAGACTTGATTTAGCTTCACATTTCAGCCGTGCGCGCTTTCTTCGTATCGCTCTAAATATCATCTCAGAAGTGACTGAGTTAATCAGCAGTGACTTCCTGCTGAAACAGGAAGCAGCCAGCCCTGTTTGTGAGCGACTGGGCTGTCACACACAGGCTTGTAATTGGTTAAGACAGTAATGATGTTAAAGCGATATTGAATTGCGCAGCAGATGCAGTGCGGTTTAATTCACAGAACTAACAATGAAAACTAAGGGAAATATTCTGCTCATGATATCTAGTAAACAAAACTCTGATCAGTCAGTCTGATCAGAGTCAATAATCTTGCTGATCGCTCGGTCTGCATCAGATTCCAGACCTGACACTGTTCTCAATAGCAAAATTGATGGAAGACAAACAAATGCTTGCTATTACCTCAGCTAATGTAATCTAACCTTAACAAGAAGCTTGTTAGCGTCCCAGCTAACAGGGAATGTTCTTAAAACATTGGCTAGTGTTCTAAAAATTTTCCTAAAAATCATCAAAAAAGTTCATGCGGTAACGTTAATGGAACGTTCTATATCGCAAATCAAAAACTTTGTTCCTAAATTGTTAATAAAACATTTTCAAATCATTATATAATTTAAAACGTTTGAGTAGCTATTAATAACCAAACAATGGTGTTAATACAATGTCTAAAAACTAAAAAATATTTTGAACGTTCCTAGAACATTTAAAATAACATTTTTCATGTTTTTGTTACTTAATGGAAACATTAGGGAAACGTTCTTACAACTTAAAGTTGTTAGCTGGGGTGTAGACATCAGCAGCACTTGATTAGGATGCAGGAGAACATGAGCAATAAAACGTTTTTAAAGGCACAGTGATGTAATGAGGGTCAAATAACCTTGAGTTCAGATCTTCAGATTGACATTGACTGGAGTTCTGAGATCAGGTCCTGCAGACATATCTGTCCTCTCTAATCACAGACTTCAGAGAGACACACACACACACAACCTACTTACTGTCTTACCTCCTGCAGTTCCATTTCCTGCGGTCTGATTTTGATTGGCGCTTGTCATTACCATAAAGGGGAGGGTGTTAAAGGGACAGTTCACATTTTTTACGTCATTTACTCACCCTCATGTCATTCCAAACCTGTGTGACTCTTCTGTGGAACACAAAAGAAGATTTTTTTTAAATGTCGTCAGAAGAGAATTTCAGTGGTTTTGTGTTCATACAATGGAGGTCAATGAGTGCCACTGTTGTGTAGTCACCAACGTACATCAAAATATCTTCTTTTGTGTTCTTCTGAAGACAAAAAAGTCATACAGGTTTGGAATGACTTAAGAGTGAGTGAATGATGGAAGATGTTTCATTTCTGCATGAACTATCCATTTGAGGATACAGTTATTCTGAATGTCTGAATTCTGAATGAACTTTTTATTGTGGTATAAGCAAGGTTTATTTAAAAAAAACAGTGGTCAGTCTAGCTGTCATTATACAGTGGCATGACTATAGTTTGAATATATCTTCATGGAAATCAAATGTCAGGTGTCAACTGAATATTTTCATTTTTTATGACTTTTGTGGTAACGCTAAATAAAATAGAGAGAAACCAGATTAATTTGTCATCCTTTGTTTTTGTTTGAATTTGAGTGACAGCAGAAGCTGAACAATTCTGGTTGTGAGTCATATACTGTATGAACACAATCATACAGCTCATGAAAGACATAATGACCGCTGGTGAGTTTGTTTGTGGGCTTCTGTCTTGTTGTTTACTTCAGCTGTCTCTCTGCAACTCTGACAACTTAGGAATTCATCATGTCAAGAAGAACCATAAAATGTTGACAAGATTTCTTCCATTGATCAGACCAAAAGCTAGTCCCGCCCCTAACCTATCAGTTGACCTGATGTTCCAGTGTCAGGCTGGCTGGTACAGTATGCTCAAATAAGCACCGTTTTTAAAACATGCTAATTATTTTACAGTTGAAGTGTTCTTAACACTTGTTATATCAATTATATCTTCCTCTCGGCTTTTTATTTGATGTTGTGTGAGAACAGGATGTTGTCTGGTCAGCTCTGGTGCTTGAGTTCCAGCATCTGATGTGTCAGTGTGTTAGCGGGCGTCGGGCCAGACCAAACTGCCACATTCTTGCCTAGAGAGCTGCCAAGAAACCCAATGTCCTCTTATTAACACGTTATATTAGACAATTTACTGTCTAATGTCTTGCTCGAATCAGCAGTTGCTTTCAAGGCTGTTTGGAGGTTAAAGAAGTAAATTCTGACAACACTTACTCACTGTTGTGTTGTTTTTGAACCCGTATGTGTTGAAATACAGTAGCATGGCTGCGAGTCTGTCAGTTTCCTCACAATACAGAGTTTGGAATGACATTATGGCGAGTAAATAATGAAATATTTCTTCTGATTGTGGGGTATTGTAGATGGTCTCATAAACGATGTTAACTGAGGAATTTTTGGTATGTTCTATTTCATGGGTTTTACAGTTACTAAGCAGATTTGTGACAATATGTTTGTCAGGTCTGGCTGTTGAAAATAGGCTGTTCAGAACCTGCATCAGCAGTGATTTCACCCTGATATCTGATATCTGTTTTTACACTTGATATTTGATTAGAAGACTTTAAATGACTTTAAATCTGGTGTGTCAGCCCAACACCAGACCTGAACGCCTTCTGTATTTCCTCCTCACACAACATCTGCTGACGAGGAAAAGATACGATGATGGAACGTTCTGCTGGTGTGGAGAGCCAGAGTGGTTTTCTGCTCCGCATTTATTTGAATAAATGACAGAGTTGTGTGTTTTCACTGGGTTCTCTGATGCATCTTTTGGTCAGATAAGAATTGATAAGAATAGAATCAATCTTGGCTAACCATAACGTTCCCGAAACCATGTCGTTTTTCTCTCCACTTTAAACTCCAGCTGTGGTCAGAGGCTGAGGAATATCAGTTAGACGGCAGAGACATTTGGCTGAGCTGCAGGTTTGGCAGGATGTTTCCTGCAATCCCAGAATCCTCCACTGCAGACATGCGTGTCTGCTTCATTTTGCTGTGCGTCTGAACCCACGCCTGAGGCTCAGAAGACAGATGCAGGTTTTACAGCTTCTGATAAGATGAATTCACACCCAGTGCATCCAAATTATATTTGGAGTTTTGGTTTGGGGAGGAAATTTTGAGTTCTGAAGGTTCTTGCAGTAAAAATCGAGATTGTCACATATCATTACTTTAATACTTTCTGAAAGTCCTCGTGTCACTCTGAGATGTTGCCAGCACATGTCAGTGTCACATCAGGATCATACTGTCCTCGTGTACTCATGATGTCCTTTAGCTCAAGTGAAGCAGCTGGAGATGAATCCTGACAGAACTGCCAGCGCCTCTTACAATAAAACATTTATATTAGTTGTTTTCTCTGTGGACACGCCCCCTTTGGCTTCTATACACACACACACACACACACAGCTCTGCCTCAGTGAAAACTGATTATGTATCCAGAATGCAGGTAATTCAAGACACACCTGACCGTCAGTTGGAGGAATACAGGAGGTGTGTTAACGGAATTTTCCAGGTTAAACACAAACACATCCGTAAAATTGCTTTTAACTGAAAGCAAATGTTGTTAAACTGCTCAAATCGGTACTCTTAATGCACAATGCAAATGCAAAACTAGTGAAAACAAACATAAAACACAGTCTAGTCTATCAGGCAGGCATTTGTAACTTATGGAACTATCAGAATATTTTAAAGCTGCGTGCGGTCTGTAACTTTGGCCTCACTGTTGAAAGCTCTGTTTGAAACATAAAATTGCAGGTTATTTTATGTACTTTTCATTATGTATGTTGAAGTCAAATGAAGCCAAACTGACATTTCCCAGAAAATTGTACCAGACGGTTCAAATGATAAATCATTATTATAAACTTACTGATGTGAATCAGGGTGATCAGAGGGATCATTTCATACACAGCTCTGTCATGTACTTGCTCAACTACAGATTTTTGTGTATTTTGAACCCCGAAACAGTTACGGGTTGCAGTTTTAAAGATATAACAATGTACAGCTATTACATGTTAGCATGATGTCCCTATGATGACCAATGACTTTCACTTGACTTCTACATGATGTGACAAATTATCTTACAGCTCGACCGGCTCCGCCCACAGGAATGTTGTTTGTAAAGTAGTTCAGCTGGACCTAGTCAACAGACGCAAACAGACATGCATGCAGTAACATGTCGAAGTGTTTGGTGTCTGCACTCAGTCACTGACAGTTGCTATGAAGAGATTATGTGTTCTGCAATCAGGAATATTCAATTATAGATAGCAGTTATCACCTGCGCTAAACGCCCGCGCCGTCCTTTGAATGCGCTCTAATGAGTTTTATTCATCTTTAGAAGCTGCTGATAATATTGATTGAAACCGGTGCATGTTTAATAATGAACCCAGAACAGTTTTCCACAGCCTCCTTGCACTGTACGCTTGTGTTCATAAGCCAGAGTCAGAGCTGCCGGCTTTACACCCGTGAAAAATGACTCGCAGATTTCCCAAAGAATGAAATGAGGTGAAATGGAATGGCGTCATGTCTTCTCTCTGCGGTACGTCTTTAAGAACGCAGTTGGTAGTTAATTGTCTCTTTTGAATTTAGATTGTATGACACTGAGTAAGTGCTGGAATGTCTAATGCATGTAGCAGTTTTAATTTAAAGCAGGTAAATCAGAAGTCGAACTGTCCTTGATCTTTTGAGACTGAAGTGATTGGCTATGAAAACGTACTGAACTGAAAACACAAAGACGGTTTACTGGAGAACATCTTGTTCCGATCTTCTGCAGGATTTCTGACATCAGGCAGAACATGAATGCATGACCGCCTACATTTCATCTTTCTGTTATTCAAAAACTTTGTATACTGAAAGTATGAATGCTGTTAGTTTTTCTGGTGAGGCTGTTTTCAACAGTTCACCCAAAACTCTGTCATCAGTAACCCTTCACTTCTTCTGTGGAAAACTGCAGGCTGAAGTCACCATTCATGGTTTTGGCATCTCTTTACATCCATTTTGAACTTTTCCAACATTCTGTCTCACATCTTCTTTTATATACCACAGAAGAACAGTTTATGGTTTCAGGAACAACTAAGGTGAGAATCAGGCATTTTTGGGTGACCTGTCTCTTTAAGAAGTCTGGTGGAAAGTAGGGCACATGTTCTGATGAGCTGTGCAGTGTTGTCTACATGCAGGCGACTCCAGCTTATATTTGGCTTGTGTTATTTCCTAAATCCACCCACCCTGTTTCTCCTTATCATTTCCTGTCACTTTTCCACTGTCCTGTCCCATTAAACAGGCTGTGCGTGTTTTTATGAGGAATAACATGCAGGAAATGTCTCTACTGCCTGACAGATGTCATTGAAATGTGCAAAGAAATCACACCTGTCTCGGTAAACCGCAAAAACTAAAAGAATCTTACTCTGGGATGCTGTAGTTAAGCCAATCAGAAAAAATCAGGCCCAAAAGGTCTAATCTGATGGGGTTGCTTGAATTTTAAATTATCCAGGTAAAGACAATAACTGCAAATGTCTTGTCATTTTATGTTTTAAACAGAGGTGGCAATAGAGAGGCAAAAGTTATGAATTGCCAAAACATGAAACATTTCGGATTCCAAAACTGCCAGCTTTCCTATTTAGCAGATCTTGTTTTAATAATTTTAAATATTTCAGAGATAGTTCACTCAAAAATAAAAATTCTTCCATCATTCACTCACCCTCATTCTAAACCTGTGTGATTTTTGCTTCTGAGGAACACAAAAGAAGATATTCTGAAGTATGTTGTTAACCAACCAACAGTGGCACCCATTGATTTCTATTGTATGGACACAAAACCACCACCAAGATATTCATAGACATTTCTCTAAATATCTTCTTTTGTGGTATACAGAAGAAAAAAGTCACACAGGTTTGGAGTGGTATGAGGGAGAGTAAATGATGAAAGAATTTTCATTTTTGGGTACTACTTGGGTACTAAACTATCCTTTTTATGTAATAATTTAAACAAATCAGTTTTATTTTGGGGACATTTAAATGTGTATACCAAGCTTCAATTTAACACTGCTTGAATACATGTTATGTAAGTAAAGCTGATGCAAAAATTCATTAGAGTTGATGAACAGAGAGATTTGCAGATTGATTTGATTATATGGAATATTTAGGAGTCTTCACTGCTGAAGTTAGACATCCGCGGATCCAGCCATGCTTGGAAAATGTTGTTCCCGTCTCACCTTCAGGCGGCTCATGGAATCGCTGAACCCGGAACAGGAGACACGGCAGAGATGTTCTGACTTCCTGCTGGTTCACTGGAGGTCTCAGTGGCTGCAGTGGTCGATGGAAGTGACATGAGACAAGCAGAGGCGCTGCTGGGCCGGGCTGATGTGACAGAGCTCATTAGAGGAGCTCAGAGAGACGCAGCCGCTGGCTCTACTGTTTATTTTTAGCCCATGAGGTCAAGCAAACACTAAGCAGATACAGTAAGAGGGCACGATTATGCAACAACATTTATTCTGACAGTTTGTAAAGTTGTACATCAGAATGAAGTTGTTTTGTTTAGAATGAATTAATGTGTTAAAGCCAGCGGTTTTTACCGCGATAACATTTTTTAGTACATTGGATACGATGATCATTTAGTACAACCGTATATATTAAAGTACCATATTACAACAGTTTTTATAAGTTATTTAATGTACAGTATAAAAAATGGTTTTTAATCCATTTTGGGATTCTAATCATCTGTTGGAAATTGTACGAGCATGAAAGTTTGAGAGGCATTTATTAAAAAGTATTAAAACACAACATCAGCGTTTGGCATGAAACATGAGGAAGATCCATCAACAGTTCAGGAACTTTCATTGGATATGAGATCACATGTGACCCCAAACGTTCCAGACGGAATCCAGCAGCCCTTGTTTTAAACATACAGCATTATGCAGCCACCAAGCAACTGGAAATCGCTCCTTTACGCAGAGATTTCTGTCAGCTCACAATGTAAACACTGGACGGAGAAACAGTGTAAGGTGATGGACATGAAACTGTTTCTAGAAATCACAAAGCTGAGGGAAAACTCTTGTCAGAGAACACACAATGTTTTAAATCAAACTACTGAGTTACAGAATACAGCTGCTTGAGAAACTGTAATTATCAAGAGAAGTCAATCAAACATACAGAGCAGAGCTCAAAGAAGGCTGTAGCCCAGCTGACAATTTTAGGCTGTGAAAACATTATTAATATTAAACAACTAATATTTTTATTAAACAACAAAAAATGTTATTTTGAATGTTCAAAACGTTCAGACTTTTAGATGTTGTATTAATGTTATTGCTTGATATATGTTAAAAAACATTCTATTAACTACTAATTTAAGTAATGCAGCCTTACTGATCTGACATGGTCTCATGAGCTGACACTCATTACAAAATCTGTTCCCATATGTTCTCTTAAAAACAAGCGATTCTGCTCCCCTGTGTGTCTTTCCAAAACCCGATTCTACCTGCATATGAAGCAACCGTTGGTCTCTTCCAGCTCATAATTAGCTGTTGACAGTTCACTGATTCCTGCTAATGAAGATCTATGACTTTCTCTACAGCCAGGAACAGTGTGAAGTCACTGTCATGTGACCAGCCTTAGTCCAACAAACAGACAGGAAATCCATAAGTGAGATTTCTGCATGGGATTGTGATGTCATCACGGGAGTCTGCACAGGCTGTTTGCTCCACAATATATGCAGATGCACATTTCCTATAATGTGATGCATCACATGACCCTTGTCCGACCAATCGCAGCTGGGGGTGAGCTGTGTTTGCTGGGCTGTGGGAAGCAATTTTGGACTCTGCAACTCAGTTTCTTGCTGAGTTGTATTGTAGCAGAGAGAGAAAGAGTGAGGAAGAGAGAGACAGATATCCATTCTTTTATGGTAGCTCATTTTCCCTCAAGGAAAAAATCTTCCGTTTCCTCCATCTGTGTGACTCGCAGTGGCTGAGATGATTTTCCATGTGTGAGAAATAATTTAGCGCCTACATCACACACGTTTGTCTCGGTCCTCATATATGAAACATTGAGAACGATGTGAAGGTGAAAACCTGTGATATATTTTTATTGCTTTCTCTTGATGGCCAATTGCCTGAGTAAAAGAACCATGTTACGTCTCATCTCTGTCTCCACAATGACTCACTAGAAACAGAAATACTGATTATTTGTTACAGATAATAATCATAAGAAATTTTGTGATTCCAAGTATTAGAAACAATACTGTTTTCGGTAAGATTGTGCCTGAGTTATTGCATTTCTCTTAATGTATTTTACAAATGATATTGCCATAATCAAAACATATTACGACATATTCATTTGGTATCACTTTTAGCATACACTTTTTCCTGATAGATTTAAATAAAATGTTGTATTCTACATTTTTAGTAGTCTAAGACTCTTAAGGTACCTCACTGTATTTCCATTTTTTAACAACGATTCATTAAAAACAAACAGCTCATAAGAATCATTCAATCATGTAAACAAATGATTCTAATCCCACGACTACAATCTGAGCAGGTCACTGGTGTTCTTTCTTTTGGTTTTGGAGCGTTTGTACTCTTCCTTCTCTCTACTTACTGTGGCTACTCTCTGCTATATGTTTTTGTCATGTACTCAAGTCTGTTCTTCACCCTCCTGCTGGTCAGCCGGTTCCTGACGGTTCTTTAATGAAAAGACTCGTTCAGTTCTAGGTTCAGTCGATATTTCACCCCGAGTCAGAACAGAGAGTGACGCTTCTAAACGCAACACACAGATATTAGCCTCATGTGAGGACAAGAACAGGCCCGATTTCAATTTGTCGCCTGTGAAATGTAATTCACTCGTGCTGTGATCTTATAAAGAGAGAAGCGTCCTGCCAGCATCATGTCACATACTTTTGTCAGGACAAACACAGAGCTGGTCTTAACACTTTTACATCTCTGTTTACCATAAGATTTGGGATTTGACTTAATAAAACAGCTTGCGTTACATTTTTGCCTCACGTAACACAGTTAAGGACCCACTGTAATAAGACAATGATTCAATTGTTTATAATACTCAAAAAGCTTAATATGTAACGTACAGAAAGAGTCACTGACGAATAATCAATGAACGTGTTTTTTGTGAATGAAACGGAAACATTCGAATCACTGGGATGAATCAAAACCCACACAAGCTTGAATATGTAACCGTTCGTTAACTGAGGTAAAAATCTCCAGTTCTGTTTATTCCAAACTTTGGAGTCGACTCGCGAGTCCTAAAGTCCTGGAATTTAAGAATGTGTTTATTTTTGGAGCAACTTCAAGCGCTGGTTTTGAGTGTAGTGTGAATTGTGTTGTGGGAGTATTTATGAGTGCTGTAGTCTGGAGCGGTTTATTTTTGGCTCCAGTAACAGACCAGCATCCTGACATTAATACAAGGCAGCTTCATTTGTATTCAGCCGCAGGGGCTGGTAAGTCATCTCAGAGCAGCACTATTTTTCAAGCCCGGCCCAGAAATATCAGCCTGCGCCACCCACTGAAAACAGGACAGAATACAGATGTGACCCAACAGCCCATTTATTATTAAAATCTATCTGCAGAAGTGCTTCAAGCAGACAAAAAGCTGCAAGAAAATGGCTGGAATTCTCTAGCAATAGACTGTACATACAACAGCTTTGACAGTTTATGTTTTTATATATATATACTGTATGTATATACTAGCTTTTCTTGGGGTGTATGCATGTACAGTATATATATATATATATATATATATATATATTGTTTCTTCTGTTGTTTTCCGGGGACAGGAAGTGAATTTCATCTTGTTTCGTGTGGACTATTTGCATCACAGCTGTGTGTCTCTGGAGCTTCCATCTCTCTGCAGTGTAAGAGCTGAGATTTAGTGCTGTTGACATGTCTGGTGTAAGTGAGGCCATCGGTCAGAACCTCTGCACATTTACTGTACATGCCCTCTTACTGTACATGCCCTCTGACTGTACAACCTCCAGTTACATGCAGAACTCTCTCTCTTCTGTGTGCGCTGTTTAAGTTTAGAGATAAATGTGTTAACATCTGCCTTATTAGCTTTGTACACAAGCAGTTGAGCAAAGAACAAAACATGACAGGAAATTGATCCCAAAAAATTACAAACAAATGATAAAAAGGTGAATTAACAGTGCTTGATGATTTTCACTTATCAACGCCTAATATTATATCTAGCAACATAAATTATTCAGATTATTCAACATTGGAATTAGATAGTGTTCAGTAAAATGACTTCAATTATGTTATAGTCCTATTGTATCTAAATTATGCAAAAGTACCGTAAAACATGAACATTCAAACCTGCATTTGTTAGACAATCATCCATTACTGTTGTTGCATTGTTGACATGGTAACATGCTAATGCAATTCTTTATTGAAATCAACTGAGAGTGTTGCTAGCACTTTGTGTGAGAGGGCGGTTTATTATTGTTGTTACCTGTGTAGAAATCAGTGTGACATCACACTGTGTAAAATCAGTCACTTCAGTTCAGTTATGATTCTTCGGGTCAGTTATGATTCCTCTAAATGCGGTGAGTTCAATGCTCATTTCTGTTTTTCTCTGTTTAGTGTTTAGACTTTTTAGTGCGCCACTAGCAGACTTTAATCCTGTTGTGCAGCTCGAGATCTCTGTGACTCTGGCATCACCTGCGTCGTCAGTCGCTAGGATATATTCCTTAATTACATTACCCAAGTGACCCACTCTCTGGTCACATGATCTC
>JAZGTJ010009669.1:0-19080 GCA_036877575.1 Botia almorhae
ACACACACACACACACTTTCTCTCTTACACACACACTCATACACTCTCTCTCACACACACACACACACACACTTTCTCTCTTACACACACTCTCACACACACTCTCTCTCACACTCTCTCACACACACTCTGGTAGAGCAGTAGATTCTGCAGCCTCCTGAGCAGGGGAGGTTGGTGCCCAGCAAGAGAGAGGTTAAACAGGGACTGACTCAGCTCTGCTGGTTTCTGTCTGTCTGTCTGAATCAGTTTTTGCTATATTGGCTTCTTAAGGTGCTGTATTACACACTGCCAGGCAAACGTTTGGGGTCACTTACTCATTCTTTATTAATTATTAAGATTTTTTTATTTATTAAGGAATAATTTCCTCAAATTTTAGAATAATAGTATTCTCATCCAAATGAAAAGCAAATGACATTTGAGTTCACTATATGAAGACGAGTGAGCGATCTCGGCCACTGATAGAAAATATCATTTTCAGGGTGTTGACTGTCAGTGTCCTCCAGCTGATTCCAGTCATGTGGTCATCTGGCATTTGAACATGGGAAATAGTAAATGAGAGCGTGTACATCAGATGTGTAATATTTAAAAAAATTACAGCTTTTAATGTGTGTTAAAAGTTTACTAATTAATCAAATGTCAAGGATGAAAACTTGTTTTGTGACAGGTAAAGTTAACCTTAATAATGAGCTAGGGCTGGGTCGGGGCAGCAGGGGGTGGGGGGCGTTTATAGGTTTGGTTTTGAAAATGATTTTTCTAATGTTTTAAGCAGTACAGTATATGACAGAACCCCTGCTGTTCAATCTTCAGTTCTTTAGATAAGAGATCTTCAAGCTTTAGTAACATTAGTGTTCTGAAGAACTTCTGGTTCAGAAATGATAGATACAGTGTGTAACATCTGCACGCACATTCCCCAGCACTCCTCTGTCTGCTATTGATTAAGCAATAGCCTCACACCATTGACTAAACAAAGCAATGTTTTTAAAATGACACACTATTAACACTTCAGAAAATCAATGGCTAACATACAGCTGAGATATGTAAAAAGCGTTTAAACAAAAAACAGGACTTTACCCTAAGGAAGCTTTATCTGTGGCTCCAGACTGCAGGGCTCAGAAGTGCTGTATTACAAATACATATGACACTAGCAGTGGCAGCTTGATTCTGTGTGAACGTGTCATTTATAGCAACACAAGAATGTGTCTCAGGTAAACTTGCTGAGCAAGTTAGCAAAAGATGTTGCCTGTTTGCGTAGAAATCTAGCTAGCAGAAGAATAATGTCTGTTGTTTATTGGTGCTGTCATTTGAAGGAAACAATCACCTCTTGAGAACTGAGTTTTTCGTACAACAGGAGCACAAACCTGCAGTGTGTTAGCTGAGCGTGTTTCTTGCCTAAAATATCTGTTTCTAATTGAAAGCGCAATCAACCAGATGAGAGCGAGAGGAAACACACAGACAGACAACTGTTCACTCTCTCTTACTCTCCCCATTGCTTGAGCATTGAGGTCACTCACACACACACACACACACACACACACACACACACACAGATCAGTGTTTTGAAAAAGCATCACAGCACACACGATTCAGTCTGACTGACTGTTCCAGCACATCTGTCACTCACAGGCATTGGTGACAGCGAAGCTGTTGGCGGTCTCGATGTTGTCGACGTGAGGAACCAGGTTGAAAGGGGCTTCCGTTGTGTTCGGACTCGTGTTGTGTAGAAATATGGCCAAGCGGAAAGCTGTGTATTCTTGATCTGTGTTTCTTATAAACAGCCCACCTGAAAGAGCGAGAAAAATAAACATGATGAGAATGACTGTGAATGATGTTTCACAAATAAGAGTCACACAGATCTGAATGATGTGATTGTTGTCTGTGTTGTCTGGGGCGAACTGTTAACCGTTGCAGTTATTTGTGGGGGGAATCTGTTTGCTGCTGGTCACCAAGTCACGTCTGTTTTGTCACATGCTCTTGAATTCTCTCTTTGTGTCTTATGATGGGTGTTTTGGCTAAACTGCTGTTTGTGATCCTGTTATGTACTGCTGTTTGTGTTAAACAACACACGCTTTGTTCATTGCATTGCAATGTGAAGGCTGTCAGGCAGGCACTCAGATGTGTGTGTGTGTGTGTGTGTCTGTATTTAGTGTATTAACTTCACCGGCAGTGGCATCAAAAGCGCAAGTCAGCGACCGCATCTCATTACAGCACAAGACTCTCCATCACAATGAGCAATGCAGTGACTGAACGCACACACACAAGACATGTCCCACAAAAACAGTGAACAGTGTGTGTGTGTGTGTGTGTGAGAGAGACCGTGTGTGGTGTGCTGTTGATTTAATTGGACTCAGAGAGGCCATCAGATTGCAGTCAGAAAAGAGTGTGTCGTAATACTGCAGTAACACTCTGAACTGAAGAGCACAGGTCAGTCCAAAGTGTGCCTAAACCACAGCCTTCCTCATTTACACTCATCTTTATCATGTAGACCACACACACACCAGCACGATTGTGTACAACTATGACCCCAGACAACAGTGTGCAATGTAAAGTGCAAGAAGAATCCAGAAACTCACTAAACTAGTGTAACACACTCTTAATGACATTTTCTGTGTTGTGGTTGTTTGTAGGAGCACAGTCACTGTTTTTAAGGTTTTACCGCTGTATATTGTGATCTGTATGTTGTACATTGTGTGATTTATCGTGTTTGTAATGTAAACGTCAGCCTGTGTTTCTTATATGTTTGGTGTGGAAGATCTGACTGCTAGTGCACCTCAAGGCTCATGAGATCAATAAATACTTAAAGATTCATCTCTCTATATGTTTGATTACAGCCTGGGTTCTTCAACTTGTAAACAGTAGCAGAACCCTTTTGTGCTCAGTAGAACCCTTTGAAATTTCCTGGTGAAAGGACAAAGTACATCAAACCCAACACAACACAAGAACCATTTTAACATAAAGATTTTAACTGTTGCATCCATCCATCTATCCGTCTGTCTGTCTGTCTGTCGTGCATGCTGTAAGTGTTGAACTCACCGATCTGAACGCTGCTGGGGAAAGCCCCTTCACTTACACCCCACAGCAGCGGGATCAGAACCAGTATCCGCATTCTGCCTGAATCAGAACCCGTCCGGACACATGGATGGAGAGACGAGAGAGCGGCGGTCAAGAGATGGAAAGAGATAAATGAGTAATTTTCGTAAAGGTAGTTTTAACAATCCATCGTACAGGCAATCCGTCTGTTCCCCGCTCTATCCACTAAAGAGAGAGAGAGACCGAATTTGTCCGTAGAGCTGAACGCAGAGAGAGAGAGAGAGAGAGAGAGAGAGAGAGAGAATTTGTCCGTAGAGCTGAACGCTATGAGAGAGAGAGAGAGAGAGAGAGAGAGAGAGACATGCGCTTTTTGGCTCTGAGGTCTTTAGTTTTTTTTATCACTGCTATTATTACTAATGGTTATTAAATAATCATCGGTATGAAACGTAACCCGTCCTTCAGAGTTTGTGCCGCGGATATACATTTTCATAAAGTTTGTTGTGTAATTACTTGTCGAATTGATCTACAATTTCACCATAGTGAACGATACCACTGGCCAAACATTCCCGTAGACTTACAGTGAAGACGGGAACCGCGCAGAATACCATAGAGACTCTTACTAGTGCCATTAATACTCAACAGAACGGCTTAGCAACAGCATAGCAACGCCCGGGCAACTTCCATATATAGCTCGCATATTGCGACGGGCAAACTGTGCGTTCAAATTTCTTTTATAATTTTAGGGGTTAGTGCTCAACACCCCTCGCTCTTTGCGCGGGGCAGGATGGCAGTACGGGGTAAGCTGTCACAACAGGTCCGCTGCTTAGATATTTAAAGCAACATTTTAACAGACAATCATGAAGCACAATGAAAACTAAACAGATAGTATGAAATTAATGTAAAACTCCCGTGACCAACGCACACGGTCACGGCTAGAAAAAACATATGTCTGTCCGTGGACTGTGTGTCTCAACTCAACACACAGTTACTGTGATATGGCCGTTGTGACAACTAGCCCCGGTTTCCCTATCAATATTATTCTGTTAGCAAGCGAGCTAACAGTTCCTGTTGCTTTTCTGGCTTGTTCCTGCGGCCCGTCGCTGCGTGAAAGCAACGGCCTTTTAACGGGACACGGCGGAGCTGCAGCTGTGTCTTATTGGCCATTAGTAATCGTTACTGCCTCCGGTGGCGCTGACAGACGGATCACGAAGACTGCCTCGGTTTCTTTACAGAAATAAACGAGCTGAAGCTGAAGGTTCGAGAGATGTTGGCGCGTGGCTCTCTGTGCGCGCTCTGTGTGTCGCTGCCCGTGCGTGGCTCTCTGTGCGCGCTCTGTGTGTCGCTGCCCGTGCGTGGCTCTCTGTGCGCGCTCTGTGTGTCGCTGTCCGTGGTGCTGAGGGCTTGCCAGACACCTTTAAAAGTGCTGTAAGGAACCACCTACTTTTTAAACAATATTATTTTACTAAAGAAATACATTCATGATTAAACTGACACTAAATAGACAACATTACTAATCCAAATGAATGAAATCCTCCCCTCCACTGAGAGGGGACACTGAGAGACATTTTGAGTTCAGTACATATAAACGTGAAAATGACGTAATCATTTAGTCATCCATGACTTTCTTACATGAACACAACATTTTCTGAAGTCATGTGATAGTTTTGTGTGAGGATCAGACTGGCATTACAGTCCTTATTCTCTTAAAGCTGCAATCTGTTACTTTTATGATTAAATAAACAAAAATAGTTATAAAGCAGGGATTTTATAGACTAGTACTTCAATTGTAACAGTAAGTTATGACTTACAATTTGAGCTGCATGTCTGGTCAGATTTCATGTAGAATGACAGTTTGACTTGTCATCATCATCATCATGTCTGTAAACAAAAAGAAGATTTGGCTAATAAATAGCATGTGTTGAACTGTTTTGAACAGAGATGGCGATAGAGAAACAAAACATACAGATTTCAGCAGCTAAACTGTAACCCTGTGCTGTGTGTCATACAGTACTGGAGCATTAGATGTCTTAATGTATCTTGTTAGAAATCAACTCGAGTCACTCTTTTGTAATGTTGGGATGTAAGGAACACATGATGATCCTGTCCAGCATGAGTTTGTGCAGTGACTCTCACAGTGAGAGAGTGAGGTTACTCTAAATATGATGCTGTGATAATGACTCTGACTCTGAAGTACCGGGAGGGCTCTTGTGAGACACTTTGATGATTCTCTGTGTGAGGTTTTGTGCTAATGACTGTTGGCCCTCTAGACGTGTGTTTTGAAGTATTGGATGGTCACTCATTTCTAAGAGGGCATCAAGGATCTGCTGTATGTACCGTCTGCTTTGCTTTTCTCTCTCTCTCTCTCTCTCTCTCTCTGTGTTTCTCAGCTTCTCTGATACTTTAAAATCAAAGTAAATCCAGAGTAGTGCAGTGAGGAGAGCTGCTGTGAGAAGAGGATTCAGTGTATTGATCAGATGAAAAGAGAACAGGGCAGCTGCCTCACTTTCACACATTCTTTATGAGATGCTGTGGTTTAGCACAAAGCAGCCCATCTTGTTGCTTACTTTCCCACAGGACGATTTGATTGGTCACACCATCCTCTCTCTCACACCTCTGTTGTGTTCCTCCTAAAATTACATGGGAGACATATGAAAAGATAACATGGCTCAGGTTTTTGAAAAGTTTGATAAAAATGTTCAAGGGCATGTTACCATTTCTGGCTTTTGATTGCTGACTTTGGTAACTTGGATGTTCTGAGCACAGTTGGAGATCTTCAGATCTTCTGTTCAGATCTCGTCTGAAACTCTGGAGAAGACACATATGAGATTACTAGAGTCTTTGTTTTTACAAAAAAGATCATCATGACTCCAGCTGTGTGTGTGTATTCATGATCTTAGCACACCAGGTGCTAAAGGCTAGCATCCGGCCACTTCATAATGACATGCTCATGGTATTAGCGTACTGCTGTGTGTGTAGATATATCAATAAAGCTCATAACTCAGTCCAGCTGGCAGTTCTTACATGCTCAGATTATTCTGGTTCAAGAGTTCCTGACTGTGTGAGTGGCATTTATTTTGATAAATATAAAATGTGTCATCAAACATAATGATGCTAAGGAACTTCACAGAGATAAACATTCACTTTAAAAGTCAATCATTTTATCCCTTAAAACTCATTGTTGATCATCAAAACGACACAGTTAAATGTTTTCCCTGTGAATATAATTTCTTTATGCTTTAAAATAGTTTGAATGTAACATTACATGCTTCATTTAGTATATGCAAATGAATATGCATGAGTATGCAGATTAGACCCCACCTCCTCTCAGTCACACCAGCTTGGACTGCCTGACCCGCTCTTTGGAAACCTTGGCAGTTTTTAACCTGATTTACATCACAGGGGTCTGTAAGCAAATAAAATGAATTAGTGAGTGGAAGTTTTGACTGAACATGAGCTTGCAAATGAGAGACTGGTGATTTTAAACATGGTGCTGTCTGTGGATAATCGTACATCTGCAGAAGTAACACTAGCCTTGCTTTTCTTCATACGTCATCATCCTCCAGACATCAGACCGTGAAGAGTCTTTATGGTGGAAGGTGCGAGATGTCAGCTGTTTCATGTTCTACTTTAGATTGAGTGCAGTAATTGGCACGCATCCATGCAGACACGCGCAGACAGCCGCAGACAGGATCAGCTCTGGCATGTCCAACGTTCCTGCGTAAAACTGTCAGCTGAGTAACTGAGTAACTGCAGGTGCTCATAAATATTCAACATACAGAGAGAATGCCGCACTGTCTTACCACACTCCATTAGCATGTGTGCGTGTGTGTCTTCAGTACGTAACTTTTTAAAAATCAACAAATATCAGTGTTTGAGCAGGTATGTAAGACATCAGTTTCTGATTCACAATGGTTAGTTTATAATAATGATTTATAATTTGAACTGTCAGATCTGATTTCCCGGGAATTCAGTTTGACTTCAGTTCACGTCTGTGAACAGAAAGCAGATCCGGCTACTGTATCTCATGTGCAGATACTGTAGATGTTGCTGCGTTTCTGTCTTGTTCTTACAGCAGTTGTTTAGAATTTAAACTTGTCTTCCACATTAAGAAAATAACTCCACAAGCAACTTCCAAGATGATGACAGAGAAGCAAATGTTAGAAAGATTGCAGCTTTAAAAACAAACCTCATTAATATTCACAATATTGGAATTTATTAATGAGAAATTATGGACTGTTTCAAAAACTTGATTCTGATTGGTTGTACTGTTTGAATTGTTCTATGATAAATTCCTTCTGAACTATGTAACTGACGGTAGTCTCTGACTCTGGAACAGTGATCTTGTGTGTGTTTGTAATAAACTATAAATCGTGCATGTTTATTTTTATTTGTTTGAATAGAGTTATAGTTTGAACACAGTAACTGAGTTCAGTATTCAAACACAGTCCCACAGAAAGACTTTCAGCAGTAAATGAGAAAAAAACTTTTGTTTCAAAAAGTCATTTATTTATAAATGAAATCCAGGTGGCATGTCCCCAAAGCCCATTTGTAAGAGACACTGTCAGTCTAACATATAAAAGTGTGTGTGCTGGAATCATGTATGAACACTAATGAGATCACAGTGGGATTACAGATGCTGAATGTAAGACCACTTTCTAGGGAACAGAAAGAGACACCTAATGAGTGAATTCTGCTCCAAACTGTGTTCAGTAATTACAGTCAGTTCCCTAAAGAAATCCAGCAGAAGAAGAGAGAACATATGCTCACATCACTTCTCTTTAAGACACCTGAACTACATGTGCAGCAAATGTACAGGCACAGAATCCAGTGTGTGGGATTCAGAGCAGAACTCAGTTTCATGCTTCTGGTAGACGCTGGAACAAGTAAACATCTAGTTTTGAGTCCAGAACCTCTCAGTTCCGGGCTGAGGAACGCTGCTGTGATCGTGTCCTCTTGGTCTGATGCTCTCGGGTGTTTCTGTCGTCTGTGTTGCAGTTAAAGGGTGAAAGGAAAACACAGAAGCTGCAGAAAGCTGTCGCTTTAATATTTTGTCCTGAACACATTTAAATTGCTCTGATAGTATAACATAATGCTGAGGCTGCAGGTCCCATGCTATCTGCAGCAGCCACAGCAGGTTTTAAATGTATGAACCTCAAGGTAATGAGGAGTTAACTGATGACCAGTAAGGAGGATGTCTAGATTTTATAAATCTAGTTTGCTGGATTTATTTTCTTACTAATCCGGCTGTTTCCATCCCCTTCAAAAGCATCTTCTACATTCCTGTCTGTCTGTCAGAGATTCTCTGTAAACACTCTTGTGTGGTTTGGAAGGCAGTCTGAGTGACCGAGCTCTGTTTATCATCAACATTTGAGGTTATAGAATTATGATGTTTAAACTCTGTTTTGCGTTTCTGACTCAAAGAGCTGGATGTCCCCGCGCCGCCCGGGTTTAAGTATGCATGATGAAGCCAGAAGCACACAGAAGATGTGGAGATGCGATGAAGAGCAGATGAATAATTGATTGGCATTTGGCAGCCCAAGGCTCAGTCATGCTGTGCCATTCTGTGGTGCATTGTGGGCAAACTCCCAGTGTGCTGGATTATGGGTGTTTTCACCTCTCCATGACAACCAAGTTTCCACCACAAGTGAAACCAGACTGAATTTCCAGGTTTTGACAGTGTGTGGATCAGCAGTCAGACTCGCTATGAAAGCTACTGTGTGCACTTGACTCTTACTGCTTGTTTTATAGACTTAATTAAGAAGTGATTCTTAAATGAAACGGCTCCAGTTTAATGGGTGATTTACAGAACAGTGTGCTGGAAGCAGAACACACACACACACACACACACACACACACAAGCTCAGTGAGGCTGTTTCAGTGTGATTAGTAAATATCTGGAGGTTTTTCAAAGACTCTGATGTGTGTGAAGTGAAGAGTGAACAGAAACTAAAGCTATTAGTGGACCTGTGAAAAACCCCCTCTCTCTCTCTCTCTCTCTCTCTCTTTCTATATCTGTTTGTATTGTGTTGTAAGTGCTGAGATAGAAATATGAGCAAAATAATCTATTTAGTAATCTGATAAACAGATGAGCATATTTTGGCTGAAGCAGAATGCTTCCAGTCTAGCAACAAATGACATCATAGATATCCCTCAGCGTACCCTAGCAACCACACAGTGCTTCTAATGAGGACATTCACACAGCTGCTTTAATAGGTTATTTTTCTTTGAACTGAGATGAAAATGTCAAATGCCAATCAGACGAATCCTGCCAACATCCTGAAGGTGTGTGTGTGTGTACACCTGTGTGTGTGTGTGTCTACGTGTTTTATGTGTGTGTGTGTGTGTGTGTGTGTGGGTGGGTGTGTGTGAGTGTGCGTCTGAGACAAGGCTACTTGTGACAAATTTGTACCCAAAAGTCAGCAAAACCTGACAAATCTGAACAAAACCTCACATTCTTTTTTGTAAAAAAATACTATATAGATACAAAATTTATAAATCTATAAATATAGAAAATAAAGTTGTAAAAATGCTGAAAGTTTTCTGTTAAGGTTTAGTGTGGGTTAAAGTTAAGTTATACTGTTTATAACTAGCTGTGTATAAAAACAATAGAAGTCTATAATATGTCCCCATATAGATAGCCATGTAAGTAAAATAGATAGATAAGTAAACGTGTGTGTGTATGTGTGTGTGTGTATGTATGTGTGTGTTTGTGTGTGTTTGTGTGTGTGCGTGAAGCCCTCGGGCATCTTTATCCTCCTCAGATCTGATCAGGCTGAACTGCAGCTGGGTAGTTTTGGCCATGAATACAGACACACACACACACAGCCGGAAAGAGCCCAGGCTATACACACGCTGCCAGTCCACACAGCTGAGCGGAAGATAAGCCTCTCTCTCTCTCTCTCTCTGTCAGTCTGTCTGTCGGTCTGTAGATATATTAAAATGTAACATATTATTTTTTATTCTTCTGCTTAAAGTTTGTTTCATTTACATGTAAATAAAGTAAATTGCCCATAACATTTGTCAGCATTGTAAATATGACAAGATTATCAGTCATTACTTACAATAGTTTCATAATGAATTGATGCACAACGATTTACACTTATGCAAAACATACAAATACAGCCTAATCTAATCTAATTCTGTTGATCTCATTCAAGTGCATGTTTGTGTTTGTGTCATCAATTACTGAGGAATTCAAATCAGAAACAGAAGTACACATTAAGGGAAAATTAAGCATTGTGTAGCAGACACATATGCGTCGTCCTCAAAGGAAACACACTTTGTCTTACACTTGTGTATATGTGTGTGTGTGTATTTGTTTTGGCAGGTGTGAAAATGTGAAGGGCTATCTGGACCTTAAGAGTGAACAGTGTGTGTGTGTGTCTGTGTGTTTTCTTCATGTGTCGTGAGAGAGCAGCCTCTGAGAAATATGACCCCCCCCCCCCAGAAATGGGATCAGTTTCATCTTCAGTTTCTCCTTAACATCAAAGATCAGATTTTTATAGGATTCCCAGTGCCCAATAAAATTCCCAGTGCCTTCCTCCGAGTTTCAGGATAGATGTCAACAGATATTTCTGTTGTTCTTGAAAACTGTATTATGAATGTTTTGTTGTTGACTGATAAACTTATTGACTATATTGAAACCGTGTGCTGTATTTCTCACAGCCTTACTGTATGTCAACAACTCTCTCCTTTGTGTCTTCAAAAGAATTTCATAAGAGAAATGTGACAAGAAAAGTTGATACATGATGTTATTTGAAAGAGAATCTTCCGAGCAGTTCTGTTTCCCTCAGGACATGTATGTGCCGCTCATAAGCCAATCAGATTTTCTTCTCTCTTGATGTGTGAAAATAAGAGAATTATTCATGATTAATTATTCATTCTGGCTGAGGGGAGGGGGAGTTTTGTCACTGTGTGTTTGGCTGACTGACTTCTGAAGATTGTTTGTGTGTAGTTATGTACAGTATGGCTGAGAATGACATTTTGGGAACTCTGAGAGGAAAAAGTCACAGTAAGATGTGTTGTGTTTCTCCCGTTCCCCTCCGCGCCCGTCTCAGCCAGTCTCATATCAAACTGCATCAGAACCACCACGCTGGAGAACCCAAACATCTGCATACATGTGGTTTGACTTTTCACATCTTCTGTCCTTGAGAAGCAGATGCTCAGAGGTTTTATAAATAGCAACTTTGTTTCAGATGTGTTTGCTTAGACGTGAGATTACTGTGAGTTTTTTCTCAGGAGAAACATCTCTACATGAAAGTCTACATGTGCCCTTCATTTAGTCTTATTGCTGTCTAGGAAGAACTGAGACTTACCTTTGGATGGAAAGTAACTGGATATGTAATCAAACCAACCAACCAATCATTGTGTCTCACACACACACACACACACAGATGTGGTATATTAATGCAGTCAGTAGTGTTGTTAAAGTCTCAGAGCTCTGATGCACTAGATGTGTTTCATTCCTCATCAAACACTCAAAGCAGCTGAAGTGTGTGTGTGTCTTTACAGCGCAGAAATCCCACAGCTGATCCCTGCTGTAGCGCTTCTAAAGTTGCTTAGTAACTGAGGAAGTGGAGTTGTCTTACTGTGAGCATATGCCACACACACACACACACACACACACACACACTGTTTGTGTGTTGAAGAACTTTAACATGATTGTGAGCGAAGGAAGTGTGTGTGTGTGTTTGTGTGCGGACATGAGTGTGTGTGTTACTTTGCATTTTTTGAACAGTATTGACGAGAATTATTTAATCTAAGTAAAGTGTACTATTTCACCCAGTATTTGTTTGCTTTGTGTAGCACACTGTTAGTGGTAGTAGCTGTATACTTACTACTGAGAGTAAATGTGAGGCGAGTCTTCTGTGTACTTTATCTGGGCAGTATTATTTTGATGCAGTCGCTGCCTGTGTAGACACAAAAAGCACTAAACAGCTCACTGGAGTTTGGAACAGGAACTTAATATACACTTTATGTGCTTTAAAGTGTTTGTATGCATTTAATGTTTCTATAGTTCTTATATATTCATGATTACACCTGAAGAATGTATGAATATGAATCCACATAATAATATAGTTTTGTCAATTATTAAGTTATTGTTAGTTATTAGGTTATATTAGTTATTGTTAATATAGTGTTAGTTAATTGTTTACAGAAATGATTATGTGCATTATATTGCATTATGAATCGGTTACCATGGTGATGATTAAAAAGGAAAACTTTAATCCTAACCACAAACTTCCTGTCACGACTTTTGTCCCCAACAACACTAACAACCACACAGTCACGAATCAAGAACATCTCTGAAACAAAGTCTAATTTTCTGGATCTAATTGAGACTTCAGAATGATTAGCAGCTTAAAATAGCAGCTCATATTCTGCTCAGTTTTCTTCACTCTCGAACCGTGTTCCAGTCAGAGCAGCAGATTCACACACACTGTCAGAAGAAACAGGACAGGAAGATCATTGACTCTGAACTCCAGCGAGCTGCTTCACTTTGGGTGCCTATATAGACAGCAACTGAACTGGGCCTCATTGGAGGTAAATGTAGAACACTACATAGCCAGCGACTGGGAGAACAGCACACAGGAGACTCGCCTGAGGATCACATGAGAACTTAAGTTCTGTTACGCTCAAGTACAGAGCACACAAATATTGGGTGAAATGTGCATTTCAATTAGACGGAGCTGTTTCAATTATATATTTCAATACTGAGTAAAAATCTATTCAGAATCAGCATTGTTCTGTCAGCCAACTTGGATGAATTGCCTCTTGCAGCAATGCATTCTGGGATAGCCTTATCTGTAAAGGGCCACAAAGAGCTTAAAGGCAGGATTATTTTTTCTCCACTGTTTGGAACAGCATCAGGTGCATGACTTTGAGGACTATGATGTTGCCTAGGTAGGCAGCTCACTACAGTGTCACCAGAGCAACTGTCTGTGCAGTTGAGTGTGGCTGCTTTGGTCTCCATAGGAATTTATATTTTTAAGAACTGTTGAGGTTCTGAGGTGAGGTTCATTATGTGCTCTCGTCTTCTGAAGGAGAATGTTGATGAGTAGGTCTCGAGCCAAACCTGTGATGTCTGAACTGTAAGATATGAACTGTGAGAAATGATTGGTCAGATATGAACTGTAAGATCTGTGAGATATGAACTGTGAGATATGATTGGTCAGATATGAACTGTGAGATCTGTGAGATATGAACTGTGAGATATGATTGGTCAGATATGAACTGTGAGATCTGTGAGATATGAATTGTGAGATATGACTGGTCAGATATGAACTGTGAGATCTGTGAGATATGAAATGTGAGATATGATTGGTCAGATATGAACTGTGAGATCTGTGAGATATGAAATGTGAGATATGATTGGTCAGATATGAACTGTGAGATCTGTGAGATATGAACTGTGAGATATGATTGGTCAGATATGAACTGTGAGATCTGTGAGATATAAATTGTGAGATATGATTGGTCAGATATGAACTGTGAGATCTGTGAGATATGATTGGTCAGATATGAACTGTGAGATCTGTGAGATATAAATTGTGAGATATGATTGGTCAGATACGAACTGTGAGATCTGTGAGATATGAATTGTGAGATATGATTGGTCAGATATGAACTGTGAGATCTGTGAGATATGAATTGTGAGATATGATTGGTCAGATATGAACTGTGAGATCTGTGAGATATGAAATGTGAGATATGATTGGTCAGATATGAACTGTGAGATCTGTGAGATATGAATTGTGAGATATGTTTGGTCAGATATGAACTGTGAGATCTGTGAGATATGAAATGTGAGATATGAACTGAGATATGAACTGTGAGATCTGTGAGATATGAAATGTGAGATATGATTGGTCAGATATGAACTGTGAAATATGAATTGTGAGATATGATTGGTCAGATATGAACTGTGAGATCTGTGAGATATGAATTGTGAGATATGATTGGTCAGATATGAACTGTGAGATATGAAATGTGAGATATGATAGGTTAGATATAAACTGTGAAATCTGTGAGATATGAATTGTGAGATATGATTGGTCAGATATGAACTGTGAGATATGAATTGTGAGATATGATTGGTCAGATATGAACTGTGAGATATGAAATGTGAGATATGATTGGTTAGATATAAACTGTGAAATCTGTGAGATATGAATTGTGAGATATGACTGGTATAAACGGTGAGATCTGTGAGATATGAAATGTGAGATATGAACTGAGATATGAACTGTGAGATATGACTGGTATAAACTGTGAGATCTGTGAGATATGAAATGTAAGAAATAAACTGAGATATGAACTGTGAGATCTGTGACATATGAAATGTAAGAAATGAACTGAGATATGAACTGTGAGATCTGTGAGATATGAAATGTGAGATATGACTGGTATAAACTGTGAGATCTGTGAGATATGAAATGTAAGAAATGAACTGAGATATGAACTGTGAGATCTGTGAGATATGAACTGTGAGATATAAACTAAGATATGAACACTGACCCAAAGCACAGACAGCAAAATATCTTGTGTGCTTTTTGTGTTTACTGAAGGAGCTGAAGCTGACGACACTCGACTGAGTCATAGTGCATATGTAGGTGAAGTAAATGTCAATGAAACAACAAAATTCTGTGTATGTGTGTGTGTTTGTGAAACAAAAGACATACATTGGTAACCCACACGGAGCTACACAGCTCAATGGGCAGCTACACATCTGCCCTACAAAGCATGTCATGTTTATTTCTGCATTAATATCAGATAACTGTGTGTATGTTACATGAGTCTCTTTTGGTCTGAGTGAAGCTTTCTTTGCTGGAATAAACAGAGTTTATGCTGCTGGTTAGAAGAAACACACACACACACACTGCAGATGTGTCAGTAGGCTTTTAGCAGCTTTGTTAGATGTGTGCATTCATACATGTGTCTGTTTGTGTCATGTGTCTGATAGATTCCTGATCCACTGGGGGAGAGATAAAGAGAGAGAGAGAGAGAGAGAGAGATAGAGATACGTTTATCCAGTGTGTGGTCTTTGTTTTAATATATATTTAGTTGTCATTTCTGTGCCCTTCACACTGAGGGTGAGTGATCTGAGGCTGTTTTGTGTTGCCAGTGATACACATGAGGTCATGTGACTATAGAGAGGTGAGCTGCTTCTTCCCTCACATTGTGATTTCAGTATATTATGTGTTTGCTCTAATTACACTGTAGAAACACAAAGCAACACGTTTATATTAAAATTAAACCCTCTGCTTCATAATTCAAGTTTTGGCTCATTAGCTCATCTGTGTCTCATTGCAAGAAACAATCATTTTTAATATCTGCTCCTGTAAACCAAAGAGAGAGAGAGCAATATATGAAAGTAAAAAGACACAGTAATTAATATAAACCAATATTACCTCACTGAACTACATATTGAAGTGTTTGTGCTGTCTCTTTCTGCTTCAAAACATCTTAACAGTGAAAATGACACACTTCATTCTAGTTCCTGGAACATTCCTTATGAGCTCTTTAAGACCACACACTGCTAACACAATAAAACACTTTGGGTTGTCTAGCACAGGTGTTTTTCTGGATGTGTCCTCGAACAGACTAACTGCAGGGCAGAGACACACACGGGTGTTAAAGAGAGGAACATGGCCAGCAGCAGGAGTGACATGGCTGAAATCCATCTTCTGAATGTGTAATGTAGGATAAAAGCATGCGAGTGTCTCTTTAAAGAGCTTTTCTACGTCCTGTGACAGTAACACTCACAATCTGATGGACGTCTCATTCAGCCTCAGATTCTGTGACTAAACATTACAAACTGTTTCATTCTTTCCTTACTGCCTCCTCAGTTTTATTTGTTTTATGTTTGTAGTTTGGTAAATGACAGTATCTGAAGATCTGCATTTAAAATACATGAAAAACTGCTGAAGGGTTACAAATGTAAATAAAGGAGATTTGTGCAGCTCACAGGTTTCTCTCTCACAGCTCAGGAGACCTAATGGAGTTCAGTTCTGACATATTTAAATATCAACTTAATCTCACATGTTTCTCAATTTTCAATGGAGAAATAAAAACAGACACACAGTTAGTGCTGTAGAACGGTTGTGAATAGAAGCGTAGCTCAGATCATTTATGAGAATGTTTTGAGATTATATTGAGACTTTTGAGGTTTGATTACAATCTGTGATAACTTGGCATTGAGGCCTTTTTCTCAGAAACAGACAACTGAGGAGCAAGAGAGTTAAGTCTCCATTTGCTCTCAATTCTTTCTCATTTCTGTCTAGGATAGAAGAATTATTCAGACAGAACAGACCCAGCTGAGATATTAAAGAGATTTCATTAGTGATCGATCTTTCAGAAATCAACAGGAATAAAATCTCATGAGACAAAGAACTGAATTAAGAAACATTCTTTTAATTTTCATGTGCTGTATCGAATTAGTTGTTACGCAACATAAACCCATCACAGCCTGAAGGAACTATGAACTTCCTCTTTGTGTTATAGGATTTACAATCAAAATAATGAGGCACACACACACACACACACATAGATCGTGTGACCGCTGTGTAATTTGTGGCATTTACAGAATGAGCTGAATATGTTAAACAGTGTTGAATGTTTTGGATGGAATGATTGTGCCATCAGTGATGATGGTCAAACGCCTGATTACAGCACATTACTGTCACACACACACACACACACATCATGTGTCTTCTGAAACAGAGAATTGTGGGTAGAACAAACATATTAGTTCAATAAATGCATATAAATTACAGTGAGTTTATAAATTGCCAGACTGTTAAAAATAACAGGAAGAGCCATGTTTTTAATATGAGGAAATACTGATTATAAATAATAATATGAGGAACAATAACTTAATTTATTAATAATAAATTATACTATTTATTTAGAGTTTACACCCATCAGGAGTGATGAATAGACAATGTCATTTATCACTAAATATACAGCAGGTAAATACAAATAAATATAGAGTGTTGAGCAGGATGATTTATATTCATAAATATGTATTTAATACAAATATTCTTGGATGTGATTTATACATTAATAAATGTGAAACTAGATTCACATATAAAATCAGTCAGTACATTCAAATCTAAATGCTCCTCTCAGTCGCAACATAGAGAGAGAGAGAGAGAGAGAGAGAGAGAGAGGGAGGAGGGGCACGTTGAGGCTCTCTGCAGTAGGACGCTCTCTGAATAAAGAACAGATCTACACACACACACACACACACACACAGAGGTGTGTGTCCTGTTGTAGCGCAGTGTGTGTGCATTCAGGGACTCTTATGTGTGGTTTAATTCAGTTCGAGTAAAGCACAGACTCGTTACACGCGACGCTTTAATTAACTGAGGTAGATAACAGCATGAAAACACAAGCATTGTTCTTCACCTCTGCTCTGTCATCTCACTCAAGGTTGCGTGATAAACATCATTGATTCCTCTACACACACACACACACACACACACACACACACACACACACACAGAATGACCTTTATACTGTTTTCAAACTGTATATTCTATCCCCTCACCCTAAACCCAACCCTCACAGAAACCTTTCTGCTGTTTCACATTTTAAAAAAGTATCATTTAGTATGTTTCATAATCAGTGTCCCTCATGGGGACCACTGGCTTGTCTCCACAATGTAGGTATGTGTGACTTTTGGTCCCGACAGTGGTAGAAAAACAAGCGCGCACACACACACAGTCACACACACACACAGGAGAGACAGCAGATGGGGGTGCTGGTGGTCTGTGGGGGGTTTGAGGGAAGAATTTGTGATGTTCACTGTCTCAGGTTTTCCTCCACAGTTTGTCTCTTTATCTTCTTGCATGAAAAATTGCCCAAATGTAGCTGCATAACAAATGAATATTTATATGTTTGCAGGCACTTACAGTGCATATAAAAATGTCTTATCAGTATGTGTGTGTGTGTACTGCTGACCAAACGCAATACTGTACACATGATTCTAACTGCTGTTACAGTGATCATGATACAGGCATCATGTGTTGCTAGACACAGTGTGACGTGTTCATGAGAAAACACATTCCATATCAATAAAGGAAACAAAGACAACAGAGAGATCACAGGATCTGTGTGTGTTTTACACTGTAATTCAGGATTTCTGTCCAACAGGCTGAACCCACACAGTCTCACAGTCTTCATAGAACAGTCTGCCATTGTCTGCCATTGTGAGAGCTTTACTGTAAGCAAGGGTTTTTGTTTTGTTTCAGGGTGATATGAGCTGATTCAGATTTTTAAATGAATTGTCAAGCTTTTAAATGCTTGTGTGAGATCAGAAGGTTGCTGGTTTGATTCCAGCACTGGGAGGTTGCAACTGAAGTACCCTTGAGCAAGGCATCTAACCCCCAATTGCTCCCCGGGCGCAGTAATGTGCTGCACACATTACGGGTGTAATGTGCTCCGGGTGTGTGTGTGTGTTCACTTCTCACCAGTGATGGGTTAAATGCAGAGGTCACATTTGGGGTATGAGTTACCATATCTGACAAATAGGTCACTTTCACTGAAATGAAAACTGAAGGCAGGAAACAACCTCTCACCTGGAGTGCCTGTAGTGCCCTAAACTGCTGTCTAGGTAGGCGGCTTGCTGGGTTTGGGACCAAAAGCTTAAAAGGTGCTCTCAGCAGACATAAGGCTGTGTGTGTGTGTGTGTGTGTGATGGATAAAGTGAGAGGCTTGACACACACTTTAGCTGAGAGGCAGCAAACACTCAAGGTTATTGCACACACTGGTGTGCTCTGTCTTACACATACAAACACACACACACACACACCCACACACACGCATTTATGAATAGAGCCTCTTTAACCAACATCCTGTCTGAAGATTATAAGTTCATTAGAATTTTAGCCAAATGAATTCTGTCCACTCATAATGATTCAGTTAATTATGATCAATTTACATGATGGACTGGCTAATTATTTAATGACAGTGTCCACTACAGCCCAATGCTGCGTGTGTGTGTGTGTGTGTGTGTGTGTGTGTTTAAGGTATCTAGTCAGCATTTTTTTT
>JAZGTJ010009670.1:0-19074 GCA_036877575.1 Botia almorhae
GAGTCCTTATGTGATAACAAATGACCTTCTCTCCACTTCATCTTCAGACTCTTTATCCAGGCCTGTTCTGTAGAATACTTGAGCACGGCAGCGTTTTAAAGTGCTGACTGCGGCTGACGTATTCGTCTCCCTGACGCCTTGTTCTCTATTGTGTCTGTCAGCGAGGCAGGTCTTACAGGTCTCAGGTGTTTCATTTTGTTTTGCATACTCTGTAAACTCAGCCTTGGGCCGTCTCAGCGCTTCTGTTCGGCCACAGCCTTCAAAGCTCCCCTGGTAAATTACAGCTGAATCTCTGCATTGCATCCCTGGCCCAGAATGCAGAAGGAATGCATTTAGGCAACGTTAACTTTGAGGGTCTTTTGTTGGGTGATTTGCGACTGTTAAAAGTAGTCTGTGCGCATTATTCTAAAGAGAATGTAATAGCTTGCTTTACCGCTGACTTGGGTCAGCTTTTTAAAAATAATGGTGTATAAATATCTATAACACATGGCATCTATTTATTAGTTTATTAATATGAATAAATAAAAATCTATATTTTTTACTTGAAAATATTGCGTCATATTTTCGTGTTTCGTTGACATTTAGATAAAAGAACATGCCGTGTTACTGTAGTGCTGCCAGTATTAGCGCAGGCTAATCTCTGGTTAAATGTCACACGAGTACAGTTTGTACTCTTTGAAAACGCTACTGCTGGTGTCTGAACGGATAAGTTGACACTGTATGCTGTCCCTTAAGTCAGCAAGTGTGTTTTTGTACATAAAGTTTCCCTGTTCCCCTTAAAATAAGGCTGTTTCGCCGAACTTCACGACCTTTAAAATATTCATGCTTGGCCTTTGGTTATGTAAAGGTGTCGCACTGCAATCTGCTTACTGAATTAGTTTAAAAATCCACGAACACAAAAGTGTGTTTTTTTCCCTGAGTCAGAAAATACCAGCAGTGAAGAATAAAACATTTATATGAGCTTTAGCTTGCCTCAGATCTCAGTGAGCCTGAAGTGAAGGGAGATATATTTTGAAATGGAGTGTGTGTTAAAGGGTGTGGGTTTGTGTGTGTATGCGAGCGTGTGTGTGAACGAGTCGACAGAAAAAGCCACTGACAACGGCGGAATGGCGAGTATTTGTAAGCTGTTTCTGTGTCCTGGCACACAGATGTAGCTGATTTAATTTGTTTGATGCATTTCCTGTCTTTCAGGTGTATGCAGGATGAGTTTGTAGTGAATCATCTCTGATCACAGCATTGGTTTCCTGAGTTTTGTCACCATTTGTTCTTTCAAAGCGCCAGCCAGATAATTAAGAATATAACAGGTCTGAAAATGATGAATAAGAATAAGGTGAATTTTTTAAACTTTCAGCTGCGTTTCAACTTCTCTGTGTGAGTACATAGTAAAACCTTATTAGAATGTTGAATTAAATATGTAATTTTAAGTAGCAAACCAGAACTGTATGTGGTTGTACAAATTGTAATTACAATTAATGTAATTACAATTGTATTACTTTTTGGACATTTAGTTTGGTAATAGCTTCACCTTTTTAAAGTAGTACCATGCTAATAACGTGATATATTTATTGAAACACCTTTCAGGTCTGTGTAACTACAAGGGGGTTTAATATGGTAATCATTTAATGCTGTGGCTACATAAAGGTGTTGGAAAAAGTGCCTTAATCTATCTAATCAGCTTTTGATGCAGTTTTAATCACGGCCTGTAGGTGGCAGTGCCTCCCTGCACTGTTCAGTGGGCTGCAGTAGCAGAGTGAGTCACGGATCTGGGCTCTAGATCCTTGTTGGCAGCTTGCGATGAAGTGCCCTGCATGTGTGACTGCTAGTGAAACGGCACAATGTGCTTAGTTCCTCCTGTTTCTGCTCTACTACCCGCCAGAAAAATAACTTACCGCTTTGCTTAGGTCATCTCATTGATTAGGGAGAGTATTTATGAACACACTCATAGACTGAGGCATTTTCTGCCGTAACCCTGGTGAGCAATCAGCCGAGTGTTTTCGTAAATGATCTGTTTCATTTCCACACTGATGATTTGGCTAAAAGCCGATTTGTCAATCTGTGCCATGATTCCCCCCCATATCACAGTCTCTTCATCTCTGTGTTCCTCTGAAGATGATAATTTTGTCTTCATTTGCCCAGATAAGATATTGTATGTTTTTGAAGGATTCCTCTGCCTGTTCAGGTCTGATTATGTCTGTTCCATTACCCAGAAGCGCACAAACGCCTGTCATTTTTCACATCGCAGACAATTTATTGAATAACCCAAAGTTGATGGTCATATAAGATCACTCTATATATGATAAACTTGGACGTTATTCTGAACATCAGAATAACAGTGCAATGTGTAGTACAATGTGTAGTATAATGCAGTGTAAGTCGCTTTGGATAAAAGCATCTGCCAAATGCATAAGTGTAAATTACTTTTGCTCAAAACATGGGGTTTGATTAAATCTCTAACCCTAGGTTAAACCCAGTTAAATGTATAACTTGTTCCATATGTTTTAATTTAACTTGTTGAGAATAGCTGTGCTATAGGTTTTCTAAGCATCTATAGTAAAGATTTTCCAAGGAATAAGGAGGCTAAGAAATCAATTAATTTAAGAAATAGAGTAACATTTGTAAGAGCCACCTGGGGCCAGTGAGTAACCCCCCACAACACCTTAGCAACCCCATAGCATCTTGATTAAAAAAAGCTTTTGTAGGTGCTAGAATTAAGCCTTTCTGCTTCTCCACCTCCACCAAACATAATGATGGACTGTTCCCTCCACATATCTCTCTCCCCTCCATTGTGTCTCCTGCCAGTTCGTTTCCATTGTCTAATGTGAGTGAAATGGTGAGGTAATGGCGGTTGGATGAGAATCAGAGAGAGGAGGGTTGTTTGAGAGCAATGAGTGGGAGAAGTGTTTTGTTTGCAGCTGTCTCCTTTTGAACGATAGACGGCTAGTAACGGGGTACAGAAATGTTTCTCTGCCAACAAGCGAATGTACCATCGTCCAAGTGAAGTGGTGACTTGGACACTGCCTCTCGCTCGCTGTTTATAGCGCCTACTAACTCTGTCTTTACATCATTTTTAAATTTTTAAAAGAGAGGTAAAAAACTACATTTGTGAAAAAATGTTTTCTCAACTATTTGATACTGGTCAGTGACTGAGAGATCTTGTATAATTACTAGGATAAGTTAGTGATATTCGTTATGTTACTGATGTTAGTGGTATGGAAATGCTAAACACAGCCTTTCAATAAGACATTTTTTTGGTTGAATATCTGTTAAGTAACTGTAACCTTTTGTTGCACAAAACCTCATAGTCTTAGACGAACCATAGTCTTCAAATAAACACCATGTTTTATTCTTAATAGCAGGAACATTGCTCACAGCAGGCAGTTTGAAGTCCGACAGTAATTGTCTTGAAATTTATTGAAGGTGGTGAGTTTGTTACAAAAGTGGTGCTTTGATGGCTGTAGCAGTGGAGTTTTTACAGGGATGAATACAAAGACGCAGTTCCACAAAGAGGGTTTTACCATGCTGATATCCTCTGTGAAACACCACAGCTAAGAAATAATAAAGCTAAAAAACTTTTCATAAGCTCACTAATCAACTTTGGTTGTTGGGCAGTTAGTCAAACTTTGATTCATTCAGAATGCCGAAGAAATTTAACCAAACCAAAATTGTGGACTATTTCAGGTGTTAATACCTATGAAACTATGAAATTAAATAAGTAATCAATATTACAGAAATGACATGTAGCTTTTGTGTATTTCTCAATTAAATCCAATGACACATTACGAGCAGTGTGTGGTAATCAAAGTGATGTATTATGGAATTAACACACTTGTACGCAACATTCTATCTCTGAAGTCACCACACACACATCATTCTCTATTGCTGATTTCTTCCTTGTCTTCTCTTCCATACAGGTGATGCAAGTTGTGAATGCGGATGCCATCGTGGTGAAGCTGAACTCTGGGGAGTATAAGACCATCCACCTGTCCAGCATCAGACCCCCGAGACTGGAGGGCGAGGTACGGGTTAATGCATGTCCGTCCTTGGATATCCCTGTCACTAAGGCCATTACGGAAACCGCAGAGCGCCGGCTGTCACATACACTGTTTGCAAAGTGCTGATGTGAAGGTTTTCTCTCTTCTCAGTCTCTTAAGAGGACTGATCTCCTCCCTTCATGCATCTTTCACTCTCGTATCTCAAGGCTGTACCTTTAGTAACCACCAGGGGGAGCTCAAAAGAGTGAAAACGCCATTCGCTTAACACGCCAATGCTGCACTGCAGCCAAAAGCCCTATAGATTTGCTCCCATAATGAGCACACGCTCTCACTTAATAGCTTTTCCGCATCTGTTAATGTCATGCACATCTACTCCAGCCAATGCAATTCTCATATGCTCACTTTTGATATGCTGCATGTGAACAGATTCATACGAAAGCATCACTTTCCAGTGCTGCATATGCATGCATGCATTTACGGTGTAGAAACGTAAGCTTGTGTATTGATTCACACATGTTAGGCCCTGTAATAAGAGCTGATGTGCAGTAGGTGTTAAATCTGTGCTGAGTGTGTGTGCGTGCGTGCGAGAATGTGTGGTCCAATGTATGTCATAATAAAGCCAGTTTAAATGGGAACATCTTTTAGCATAGATTCAGTAAATTGGACGTCGTTTATTAGGAGGGTTTTAAATAAGTGCTATGTTCTTCGCATGCACATTTCTGCAGGAAAATACTGATAATGTTCATTTTCTTTTAGCCCCTAATGGGTTTTGATGTTTCAGATGCTGGAATATGCTTAAATTCTAATAAGATTGTAATTATTTTTAAAGGATGCGTTTCAGAGAGACATTATTTCTCATGCACATGTAAACAGAGTTCTGGAACGCAGAGCTGTAATTCTGTAGCTATGGATACAGAGCTGCAGCAAGCTTTCGTCTCCGAGCTTGTTTATAGTCTGGCGGCTTAAATGATTTCATTAGATCAGCGATAATTACAAAACAATGAACATTATGCATGCATTTTCATCTTATACATGCTTTTGGGGCACAAGATGAACCAGGAGCTTTTAAAAATAAGTTGCTTTATTATTTAACCAGTTTACTTCAGTTCCAGTTTACTAAAGTATGGTAGCTCAATGTAGACAAAAAAGAGAGAGCTTTGTTTTCTGTCTTCTTACTCAACCGTTTTAATTCAGATGTGACTGTTTGTACTTTTTGAGAATGCTGAGCATTGCCTCAAACAGTTCGGAGGATTTAATTTTGGATTGTTAATAGCGTTTTTATTGGTGTCAAAGTATCACTTATGCTATTGTTTTCGAATAGGTATTAAACGTTGGTAACTCCACTGTTAGTACAGGCAGGAATGTGACTTCATATTGTGAGGCTTCTTGAGAAGAGTCATGCTGTTGCTTAAATTTCCCTTGGCAGATGATGAAACGGTTGAAAATCCTGTAGACTTGCATTGAAAGAGGGACCTGAACCGTGTCTAGGGACTTAGAATATAATATAGACTTGGGAGTGGGCTCTTTTCCCTTGAACCATCTAGCAGTCCAGAAAACCCTGGCAACCGCCCAAAACAGCATAGCAACACTAAAAAAACTTTATAGCAACTGTATAGCAATGCCCTGGCACCCACCTACGAGACCCTAGCATCTTGGCTGTGAGTTTTGCATGAGCAAGCACCTCTCACATTTGCTTCAAACAATGTAAAAATGTATTTTTATTACGGTCTTCGCGCTGCAGAACATTAATCAGATGGCAGCGTGATGTAGTTATCGTACCAATCCAGTTATCATACGATACCACAGTGACCGTTCTGTAGCGTTTCTTTGCATGCATTTGGAATAATTGCTGCGCTAAGTTTATTTCACAGCTCAAGGGTTTTATTTTACAAGTCCAGGTTTAAATCTGTTTAAAATCTTACCACGAAGAGTAACGGCTTAAACATGGAAGTATCAGTGTGTCGGAGGTGCTTTCTTTTTCGAAGCCTGCACCTCCTGTTCACTTTACATACTGTATCTTCTGTAATGCATCTCTGCACCAGATGTTCTTGCAGTATGTTTCTCCTGCTCAGCAGAAAGGGAGGGAGGGAGAGAGAGGGAGATGGGGAGAGAGGGAGATGGGGAGAGAGGGAGATGGGGAGAGAGGGAGATGGGGAGAGCGAGAGAGAGCGAGTGAGTGAGGAGGGGAGGGGAGAGATTGGGAGAGGGAGGAAAGAGTTGTGTCTGTATTAAAATGTTAAAGTCAAAGAGGTCATGCTGCCCTTGCATGTAGGGTCCCATCAATAATGATGTTGGCACGATAAATCTGAACTCTAACCCTGTACTTTTGCGTTACCCTTTCTGAGTAAAGGTCAACTGGGAGAAATTCAGACATTGCATGTGTGCCAAATGATTAAACCTCATTAGTACTATCTCTCCTGTCTCCTTGGTTCTAAGGGGCCTAATGGAGATCAGGTTACATCTGTTTCTGCTGGGTTTTGAGCATGCTTATTATAGTTTGAGATCCCAGGGTTAGAATAAAAAATAGAGCTGGAGATGTTAATGCACTCTGTTTAACATGATGACTGTGGGCAAATGTGCCAATATCAATTTAGGAGCCACATCTTTAAAATCGAAAAGGGGCGTGCCTATATTTTTCCACTAATCTAATGCTACATTAACCTTGACGTAGTGTTATGTGACTAAGAAGATCACTGTTAATCTTTTTATCAAACTCATCAATTCTGGCTTGTATGTACCCTGCAGTTTAGCAGACAGCAACTTTTGGTATGTTAATTCATTTAAATCGACTTTCAAACAACAGCTGTAAACTGGTTTTAAACAGCTGCACATGTTTTGAGTTTTTGATTGTGCTTATCAAAATAGTTCTCAGTAATGGCGTAACATTTGTACACATGCGCATACATCGTGTGCTTTTCCTCTGTTTCTCAGACACAAAATTAAGGGCTTTTGAGGCTTTGCGATTGTCTGTACTCTGTACACAGTCAAATGGTTATGTAATCAGACAACACAGTTCAAACTCAGGGTAGCCTAATGCTAACAGTTTTCTTTTGCATGAAATTGCAACGCATTTATGCATTAAATTGTTCTGTTCTCTCTACGTGTTCAAAACGCATCAAACACCATCGTAGGCTCTGTCAGTGCTTTCACTAGTGTGTAAGTGCCCTAAAAGCTAATCTGAGCTTATTTTATGTGTAGCATACAGTTATGTGGGATGGATTTTGGACCAATAAAATATCACTGTCGAAATTAGAAACCCGGTGACTAGCAAAATGCATTAATGCTTGTTAGATTAACATAATTGACATGGCTTTTATCTCTTTTTGGTGTTGCGTTTGGTGTCATGGTGTGACAGTCATATCTTCCATCTTTTTCCTATCTAAGCCGTTTCTTCTTTCTCTCATCCTCTTTTGTTCTGCTTTTTAAACACTCTCCTAGTTCAATTCAGGGCGTGAAACTGTTGTCCCCTCACTGAGTCGTACAAACACTTCAACTCAAAGGGACAAACCTGACCTCAGGCCAGCCTGAGGATTTGTGTGTGTGTGTTTCTGTACCGTGTCGTCTCTCTCTTTTGCTCGCTCTCTTGCTAAGGACTTTGGGGGGTTCAAAGCCAGATGTGTTGACCAACACAAAGATGAACTCTGACAGCTGCTGCCTAGTCTCTTGCTCTCACCTGTCCCTTTCCTTTCCCCCGATGACACAATCTTGTTGTATAGTGTTGCCCCCCCCATTTCAGCCATTTTTTATTATTAATTACACATTGGTGCTGTGGGTCCAGTTTAAAGGAATAATTCAGCCAAAAATGAATATTAATTTGTCCTTTATCTACTCCAATGTCGTCATATCCTGCATGTCTTATTTTTACTAGGGCTTCTTCCATACAATGACATTTCATAGTTATAAACCGATGAGATCATATGACTCATATAGAGCACAGGTCATATGGACGAATCTCAACAACCTTAGTCACTACGAACCGCTTTTTTGTTAAAACAGATGTGCAGACGTTAATAATGATTTCCGTTTTTATGGTTGCGCTGTGCCTTTAAGACAAGCGTCACGGGCCAAATGTTTTTTTCCTTATTCTTTTAATTTAAAAAAATTTATTTTTGTTTACCCCTTCTCCCTCCTATCGCCAGATGGAGACTTATTTTTGCACCATGGCGAGCTATTTCCAGCTGCATGGTGGTGTCAGCCGTTTTAGGAGCCCTCATGAGGATGTTGAGGGGGCGGGGTTATGTCAGAGCAGCTCAGTGAGTCATCCCCACTCCCACTGTGTGTGTTTGCGTGCGCGCAAGGGACTGCAGGGGAAATGTTGACATCTGGGTTTAAAGCAGAAGCTGCTCTACCCTTGTCTTCCCTACAGAAATAGCTGTATAAAATCAGTCATTCAGCTGCTCCTCCATCACCTTGCAGGGTGTTTGGATGCTGAGTGTGTGTACGTGGTTGAGTGTTGTGGGTGTGCACCAGTATCTAATTCTTCTAATGCCAGATTGTTTTTCATAATATGCTTATCTGCAGTGCCTGTATGCTTGAAGGCGTGTGTGTGTGTTTGTGTGTGTGTCCTGTGGCCCCTGTCTGGGGTCACTGTATGGTTCCATGGCTCATCTCACACATGATTGGTCAGGCTCTTTCTTACAGAGTACTCTGCTTTGCCTCAGGATTGGCTGACTGCTGGAATTCTAGCAAACCTTCTTCAGCAATGACCGTCAGCAATGACCCAAAGAGGTTGAAATTTTTTTTTTTTTAATTTTTTTTTAAAGAAATGTTTTGGATTCAGTACAAGTTGGGCTGCTCACAGCATCCGTGACATGCTGTCGGTTACTATGGAAAATTATTTAGAGCTGAATGAGTCAAGACATTCTACTGGAATGTTTAGATAACGCTATTTTGAAAACAACCACAAGCAAAATCCATTGAAAATTGCTTGCTGACCCTGTCTTAGTCACATCCAGTCTTTAAGGTCTTGTCTTGATCATGTAAAACCAATAACCATTAAAACATTCACACACATAATTATGAATTGTATGTAACCCAGAACACTTAACATTATTTTGGTTCATGTTCTTCCATTTTTTTAGGCTAATCTTTTTCCTCTTTGTATCTCTTTATCTCTATAATTTTTTTCTTCATGCATCACTGTTGTTCGTCACTGCTGATTTATTTTATTAAGCGTAAGAGTCATTATAATTTCAGCTCTAAATGCTGGTTATTTTTCTAAGGTGCTTTAGATGCAGCTGCATGAGTTGCAATTGCTCATTGCGACTCCCTTGACTGATGCTGAGGGTCGTAATGCTCCATTCTGGTTGTCGTGCTAGACTTATGCGCTCTTACAGGAGGCTGAAAGGTTTTGACCCCAGTTATGCTCTGACATCAAGCAGTCATTAATCGTTACTGAGAAATGAACAATTAACAGTGACTTGGAACGTCACAATGTGGCAATTAAGAAGTGTTGGGAGCGTAATTAAATCTAGATTATTGCTATTCATCAGTCGTCTTTGTGATCAATTTTGAGGTCATACTTGTATAATGTTTAGTTTGGTAATTTAAAGAAATTTGACGTTTTAACACAGAAATTGATTTTGACAGCTCGCTTAGTTTAAGCAAAAAATGTGTGTAATGAGCTTACAGTGCTTCTAAATAAACACAGTCTATAGTTTGTCCACAATATTTGAACATACTCACTTTTGCAAAGTTGTATATTTTTTTGTATTATGACCGTGTAAATAACCAGGGCTAATTTGACCCTGTATTAAAATTTTTAATGTAATGCTTTAAATGGTTTACTAGGTTGTTACTTCAGATACTTTTCTCATATCCTCCTCCAGCCATGTTTGGTTTCTTAAGGTGAGGTTTGGTTTCTGAGGCTGTAATTGGTTAATGTGGCAATTTTGGACCCTGGGATTGGCGGTAGCTGCCAAGTATAGCTGAAAGTATGATTGGTTGTTCCCTGAACAAGAGGAGCTCCTGTGAATGTTCGGGGCCCTCAGGCCTCATGCTGACAAGAGCTCTTCAGTTCCTTTCTGCTTCATAGTCACAACCAACCCATTGGCCATTTATCACCTGCTGTTAATGACACTGAATAATGAGAAAAGAGAGAAAGAGACAAGAATTAAAGTGTGAGTGGTGTGTATTTGTTCGAGACTAAGAAATCTCTCCCCGCAAGAGCATATAAGTGTGTTGTGTGTGTGTGTGTCTTTTGGAAAGAGACGGATTAAAGTTCGGGAGCTGAGGTAAGACCAGAGCAACCTCCGTAAACAGATGTGCCAAACACACTCCTGTGTTGCCTGACAATCTGCTCTTTAAAGAATACATCACACGCTTTCTAGGTGAAATCATATTCAGCCTCTCTTAAAGGGGTAGTTCACCTAAAAAATGATCATTGGTTTTTACCTCAATGTCATTCCATACTCATAATTATGCACTGAGTTATGGTGAACTGAACCCTTGAGTGGAATTCGGGTCTCAGTTTGGTAGTTTTCTCTGACATAACGAGCGACAATTGTGGGGCTCATTGTACCCGACTGATGGGTGTACAAGTCTTGTTCCGTCCAGTTAACCTTCAGACAATAAAGGTATTCTTGCATTCCTTGCATGCAGCTAAACTGTCATTTTTCAGAGTTAGTCTGCCAGGCACAGAATTCCTCATTTCTCCTCTGGTTCAGCCACCAGCCTGCCATGTCTCAGAACATGCTTGATTTGCTTAATACAACGACAAAGACTTCCGTCTTGACAGTCGACTGAAAGCTTTGTGCTGTCCACAGATTTTCTGTTTAGGACCATCACAAAAGTCTGGTGAACATAATGGCATGGAAATATTGAATTTGTCCATTGTTAGAAACTCACAGGGTCATCCATAACGTGTTTCCAGTGACCTTTCTACTGGTGGCGAACAGCAGGTCGCATGCTGCAGCTACTAAACGGTTAGCATGTTAACCCCATCACACGGGTCAAATATTGTATAGTTTCAGCCTGTTCTGTTTCGAAAACAAAGTCATTTTTGAGGGTCCGCACGCTTTATTACGCATGTGTATTGTGTGTAGCATGCTTGCTGACTTTTTTGTCCTACACCCATACTTACATAACACACACACTCTATTGTGAGACTGCGTAGCCACCCTCCATTTTTTTTGCTTTTTGCTCCGGGGAAAGGAATTGCCGTGGATATTTTTAGGCTGGCTGAAAATGGGTTGTCCTCCCTTTCACCGTCAAAGGTTTCTGTATTATATTCCATCGGCACAGTTCGTCAGCCGTCCTGAAAGCTCTTCCATCTGAAGAGGAGTTTCATCGCATTAAATGCAACATTTTAGTGCTGTGAAATTACTCTGAAGCAGGGGCATCGTGCACCTATTCTTTTTGTGAGGGCACCAATATGACTCTCTTGATGCTCCAGGCAAGATAAGACATGACCAAAAGCAAAACAGTTTTTGAAAAAGCAACTGTATAGAATATATATTTATATATACAGTTGCAAGTTAGCTTTAGCGTTAAAGACCTACAATAATCATGTAACATCCCCAAAAATTGTGTGGGGTGGCTGGGGGATGCATTCTTTTTAGGAATCTAATACACTTGGCTTCATACCTCTGAGCCAAATTTAAATGGTCCTAATGGTTCTGCTCAGAAGCCTGTAGTTGAAATATTGAATTTTATACATAATTCCAGACCACAGAGACATAACTGATGTGGGTTTTGTGTGGCACAGGTAAACCTCTCCTGGATTTAGACTAATACATAAGGATTTAAAATAGTGTGTTTTTGGTCGGTATGCTTTTGTTCATTCTTTTTTTTTACATTTACATCCATTGGCTAACAATCAGATCTCATCTCACCCTGACCATGTCGTTTGTCTCTCATTCTTTATTTGTGCTCTTGTTTTCCCCTAAAGCCTAGAACAAACCAATCCCAGAAAAGTGTAGCTGGAAAACAAACATCAGCACCTAATTCTTACAGGAATTTCACATTCTTTCCCAGAACACACAAATTACATCATATTTCTCTCTATTTTGGGTACAGTGTCTCTAAATGTGGCCTTGTGTATTAATTCATACTGTCGGGGGCCGCAGCTGCCTCACGAGAGGCTGGGATATTGAGCGTACCGCGCGCTCTAAGTATTTTCTGACATTTCTCTAGGAAAATATCAGAAAGCTAGCAAAATCCTTTCTTCTAAAAAATGTAAATGAGGTTTTAGGCCTAGTGTGCGGCTGTGTTGAGTGAATGTCACATGGTGTTTGTAGAGTCGGTACACCTGACACAAGACCAGAGATCCAGACAATGAGATGTCCGCTACCAATCTTAAAGCATTGGCACGGATGCGTGGGAAATGGAAGAATATGGGGTTTCAAAAGAACGGAAAGAGGGGTGGGGGAGTAAAATTGGAAAGGATTGTGAGGGGGAGGAAGATCAGAAACTAAGTAAAGCTCCATTTTGGAAGGAAGTCCTGTGAGAGTCTGAGGGACAAATTAAACGTTGTGCCTTGTTGGGGCGGAACTTTTCAACTGTTGTGTGATATTGACTTCTGTCTCTGTCTGATATTGACTTCTCCCTTTTCTCTCTCTGACTACAGGAGAAAAACAAGGACAAAGATAAACGTTTCCGTCCACTCTACGACATTCCCTACATGTTTGAGGCACGGGAATTCTTGAGAAAGAAGCTCATTGGGAAAAAGGTAACCATCTGTCAAGGCTTTAAATAATCCACTCCGCACACTAACATTATGCCATTAATTCTGCACGTTTGTTGTTAAAAGTTATGCTCTTGTTCTATGTGATGACTTCTGTTCAAAAAGCCAGTTGTTTTACTTCCCTGAGTCTCTCTGTATTCTCTTCGGAGTCACTGAGCACATTGACCGCACAGACCTTGAGCTCTGCAACTTTATTCAAACAAGCAACGGGTAATATTTTCTGTGGAAAACACAAAGGATGCCCAATCACAGGGTATTGCCATGTGAAAATTGCATACAAATATGTGTACGCACGGTAACATGCACAACGTGACACAACGTGACAACCACAAACTTAAAATCCATGTCAAGTGTTGTTTGAGATAACGTCTCTGATAAATTCTTCATAAGACCAAGAGCATGTATAAAAATAAAACCGTATAAAATTAAAAATAATAAAATTGGTTTTTGACAGGTTTTGTAGAATTCATCCATGTAAGATTCTGTGTCACTCATAATGACCAGAAATATCCTTTACTTGTATTTGTATTGTATTGAGTTAGCAATACAAAGGTTATAAACTGGTTAGAAACTGGTTGTGACAACTCCTGTACCTCTCATTTGTTGTGACTTATTAAATTCTAATAGGCAGCATGCCGCAGACTGTATGGCTGCGGTTAATCGTGTGTTGTAGATGTTTCTCGCCCAAACAGTGCAGTGTTTGTGTAGAATAATGTGAATCTCGGACCATTTGATTTAACCTTACTGAAAACACATTTTCTTACACAGAAGCGTTTTCTCATAAATGTATGGCAAGCTGTAGATTAGTAGCGCGTTTTTTTTATGACGCTCGTACGTACGCGTGGCAGCTACTAGGAACTGATATTTTATTGCTGCCTCCTTTTGCTGGTTCACCGACCTGGAATCATTTGAATATTTAAACGACGGAGACGGGAAACGGAAGGGAACGACTCTAATCTCAGATCAGATTCATGCGACGTGTTTCCTGTGTACGCACTCAGTGGGTAGTCGTCAGTTTGGTTTGATTTATACAACACTCAGCACTGTAAGACGCCTGTTTGCATATTAATACAAACTGTGTGGGAATGTTTGTATTTATTCCGACTTTTTACAGTTCAGAAAGATGCCATCACAGGCATCTCAAAGATCCACTTGAGTCATTAAATGTCAATGAAGTGCTTTAAATTTGTATGAAATTAAGCATCTTCAAAATCAAGGTAACATCTTAACATTTCTTACAAATCTTTTACTGGTGGTGATTTATTTTTGATGTAACTAAATAATCAAGACTGAACTTCTGTCGCATTTTCTCATTTTTAACAAATTAAATGCAAGCAAGTGTTTAGAGGCTGTTGTCTGGGCTCTTTAGTTGTTGCTAGGACACAATGTTGTATTAAGATGAGGCCTTGGACTGAGGCACATCACGTTTTAGCATCTCCCCTGCTGCCGTAGCAACAGCTATGGAATTTTTTATGGTCTAACTGTTTAAAAGAAAAATGAAATCTGTGCAATTTAAAATGTTAAGGACAGAAAAGAGCGAAGGACAGATTGTTTTGTTATTGATGGTAAAAAGTACAGTTGTAATGGCTCTACTGTGCCGGGTCAGGGCAGTAGGGAAGATTTTATGCTTGAAACCTTTTAATTTTAAATTTTTCTGGCATTTAAGATGTAATTTAGAAACGATGTGCTGCCTACCAACTGATCACAGGGGGCAAGTAGTTACTGACACCTGGTTCCCTGGTATTTTCAGAATTGTAAATCCAAAAATAGTCTTGTCTAGATGGATTTGTTGAGGCTCTAAAAGAAGTGCTTGAAGTAGGTATAAAGTCAAAAATCCCTTGCCTCTCTCAGGATTCCCATGGACATGGAAAACTTGGAAATATCAGACAATTTTACATCTGTCATTTCTGGCTCTGGAAATTCATTGGAATAAATTGGCTAAAAGCCTTTGACCAATTATGCTCTCCTCCTCTTTGGCTAGAGGTTGCTCTTAATAAGCTCCAGCTCTTTAAGAAAAGTTCTAAAATTTAAAATATTCCCCAAGACAAGCAGTCAAAAGTTGTGGGGAAACCAGATCTCAGCAAGTGTGCGATCATATCGACATTGACATTAACAAGAGAAAGTGATAAGGATGCATGGTCGACCTGCCGCCCTCCATACAATTACAGGCCAGGAATGGCGGGGAGGGCTGGAAAATTCAGTGTAGCATCCGTTTCAGATTGTGTTCTCTCCTTTGTGAGGACAGGAAAAATGAATGGCATTGACTGGCAGCAGTAATGGAAGTAAATCTGTGGAGAGCGGCATTCCTCCCTTTTCCCTTACTGTATTGAAACTGAACTTCCCTGTGACATAATCCAAAGCTAGATTTGGCTAACTTTCTAAGTAGCGCCTCTGTAGAGGGTCTCTGCCTCAGCGAAAAAGTCAAACGGAAATGTTTCATTAATCCACTTATCGGGAAGGAGCACGTTTGGAAAATCCTGCCCTCTCAGAGTGCCTCCTGTTATGTGTGCGTGCGCGCGCGTGTGTGTGTGTGTGCGTGCACGTGTGTGATATGAACAAGAAGCAGAAACTAAGTAGAATATCAGTGTCAAGCGTCTGATGTCTGTGTTTATGCAGGTGTGTACCAGAAGTGCTGCTTTAGATATTTGTATGTAAGATAGTTTTCACATGCTGCTGAGCAATGCACTGTGGCCCTGATGCGCGCTGGCCCACAGCTGTGGCTTGAGTCTTTATCCGTCTTATTTTGCAGCTCTGGCTTCTGCTTTTGAGGGAATTACAGCAGCGTGTGAGTCTAGTAGCTCAATTTTAATCCATGAAATATGTATTACCGAATTTCCTGACTACACCTACCCTCACCACATTAGACTGCTCATAGGGACTTATGCCTACGAACACCAGTTCTTGCTACACGTCTCTAAAACATACATGCACAGTCACCATATATGCGCCACACTGCATTTCCTTGATGTTTCAGTAGACCTTTCTCAGGTTTTGACAAACACCGCACCATCAGCACCATTTCAGTCTCCATCTTCCACTTCTGCCCGGTTCCATCTGAGTGTCTCTCAAGCCCCCGTTGCTGTTATTTTTTTCATCAGATCTTTCTTATTGAGACACGACTCTTAAAGGCCATTTAATCTGTCATCTGCTTCCCAAATGGCCGTTCGCTCAGTGTCTCTCGCTTTCATTTTCTCTTTCTTTATAAGCACATTTGCTCCTGAAGGGGAGAGGGAATTGTTGGCGTTTAGTGTTTCTTCAGAAGATTTTGACGTTCAACCAAGCTCATTTCTCCTGCCCAATGGTGCAGAGCTGTCTGTGCCTTTCAGAGAGAGAAGTAGAAGGAGAGAGGATAAAAATGCAATCATTTTGTTTTATTTGTTGATGAAACACTAAACTCCCAGGGTAGGAAAATGAGGGTCCACAGGATCCCCCCGCCTAATGAACTTCCATTTACGTCCATTAGACTGGGTTACATTCTCATTTTGGGGCAAATGGATTCAGGGATAATCTGAATGAGTTTAAGAAGGAGAGACAGATGACTTTATTTCAGCCATTAGTTTAGTACATTTTCCTTGTGGCTTGACTTTCTTGTCTTTTGTCATATTGGCTGCATTTACTGTGCCTTGCAAAAGTATTCATACCCCTTGAACTTTCACATTTTGTCACCCTACAACCACAAACTTAAATGTATTTTATTTAAGTGGAATAAAAATAATATACGGTTTTCAAAATTTTAAGAAAATAATATGAAAAGTGTGGCGTGCATTTGTATTCAGCCCCCTGTACTCGGATACCCCTAAATAAAATCTAGTGCAATCAATTGCCTTCAGAATTCACCTAATTAGTTAATAGAGTCCACCTGTTTGTAATTTAGTCTCAGTATAAATACACCTCAATATAAATACACCTGTTCTGTGAAGGCCTCAGTGGTTTGTTAGAACACTAGTGAACAAACAGCATCATGAAGACCAAGAAACTCAACAGACAGGTCAGGGATAAAGTTGTGGAGAAGTTTAAAGCAGGGTTAGGTTATAAAAATGGTGGTTGTAATGTGACAAAATGTGGAAAAGTTTAAGGGGTATGAATACTTTTGCAAGGCACTGTACACTGCAAGTCTTAATGCAGTGTAATGTAGCCCGTCTGTTTACATGTACACCACGTATCTGATTTGTGTTTACATTAATCTCCCGGCCAAAAGATTGCAGTCATTCACTAATATGAGGGCCATGATTGACCCTTGAATTGTGGATGGACTTTTGCTAATTAATCTGTTCAAAAGTCGGCAAACCCGACTTGTTGTGCACCCAAAAGCAATTAAAGACGTTTTTTATTAAATGCTGCCATCATAAACATAGCTATAATGATTTTCACATTGTGACACGGTGACACGACAACTCCATATATCTTTATAGCCTCCTTATATTTGGCTTTAATGCTCTTTATTTTGCGCTAGCACTGCAGTCAGTTTCGATACATGTGCGAAATGATGACGTTAAACGCAATGAGCAATTAATTAGACAAAAAAGTAAAAGCCAAGTAAATGCCATCATATTAAAACCCCAGCCTGGGTACAATCCAGAGAGATTTCCACCCTGGTTATAGATTTACTGGGGCAGACCTTAGTTTTAGAGGGGCATGCTGAAATTGATCTTTTTCTTTTTGAACATATGCTTCAGTTCTGTCAGCTGCTGGGCGGGGACCTGCAGGCAGGAGGGAAGTGATTTGACACGTGACTTTTAGCTGTGCCTCAGTTTTTACCGTTACAGTAGTGCAGTCATGCATTGTAGTTGTTCATTCTATAACTGGATCCAGTCAACCAACACACACCCAGCAGACTGTGAGGCAGTGTGGCAGTTGGTCGGGCATAGTCTTTGTCCTTGCATGGTCCCAGTGCCACCCTAATTAATGACAGATCTTACCCCCCTTGGTGTCAAGGCAGATGGGAGATCTAGCTCACCATTTCAGATTGGCTTCCAACCCTCTGTTTGCGTTGAACTAATGGAATGGAATTGGTCAGATCACAGTCTGTCTACTGGGGAATAGCTCCTATCTCTGAATATCTTAACAAGGTCTCTTTATTTGCTTAGAGCTAACAAGAACACCAGAGACTGCATGAATTGCCCCTTCTGGAATGATCTGATGACCTCAGAGAGAGCTTGACACAAATGGAGTCAATTTCCTAAACTGGAGGTGTTTGGAGTTTCTTAGTTTAATTTTTTTGTGTGATTAATCAGATTTTTATTCTCTTTCTTTGCCTCTGCTATGTAAAATAGTTACCACCTCTGTTTCTCACTGTGTGATGAACAATTTCCATGTTTGGTCTGGGTTCCTCTGGGGAGATCTATGGTCTAGTTTGACATGATTCACATTGACTCAGGGTCACCTTGGAAAGTAGCCCACAGTCACGCTTGTGTAGGCATGCACACGCACAAACCCCTCGCTAGTAGCCCTAACACCATTTGTTCTCCCATGTAATCCATTGTTTTTATTTTTGTAGGTCAGTAAACTCTCTTTACAGCCGGCTTTTCGCTTGATTTGCAATCCTGTAGAAAGATATCAAATTTAGAGTTTGACGTGTTGCTCTTTCTTGGCGTAATTCTGTCAGGTTTAATGTGACATCATAAAACATCGCAACAGTGCAGTTCTCTGTCCTCACATGTGGTTTCAGTGGTCAATTCATCTTGGTAGCCTGAACCCCTGACAGGCTTATAGTCTGTATATAGGCCATGCTTCTTGGTCTTACATTGACTCTTTGAGAGCAGTGATTTAACGGTTTCGTTTTGTATCTTCACAGGTTAATGTCACGGTTGATTACATCAGAGCTGCCACCAGCGCTACAGAAATGGGCGGTGTCCCTGCCTTCCCCGAGCGTACCTGCGCTACAGTCACCATTGGAGGAATGTGAGTGCTGCCAAGCCACTTCAGACACCGAGCCACTTATTCAAGAGGGCTTATTCAACACCTTCTTCCCCCACTTCAGATCTTCTGTACTCAATGAAAAGAAGGAATCAGGAAAGTCAACAGAACAAAGATCTCCCCTCAGAGCACTTTATTTGAAAGCCGTCACGGTTGACAACCAGAGGCACAAAATAAAAAGGAATAGCAAATGAAACGAACACATTCTCTCTTCTGAATGTGTTTTCAGACCTCCTGTAACGTCCTTATACTCTATCACCCTCAGAATAGGACGGCATATGCTTCATTAGTCCCTCTATGGAATCTATGGTTTTTTGATTTGCTTATGTGATGTGTGATTTAACATGCTGTCCCTTGTTAACATAAGTGAGGCCGTGGCACATGAGTTTGGGGTTGTTCTGCGCCTGGGGATGTGATTACTCAAGCATGCCCCAGTGCTTGGCATAGAGCATTATGGGAAACAGGTGGTCACGCTGCCTGAGG
>JAZGTJ010009671.1:0-19073 GCA_036877575.1 Botia almorhae
TTGCATTGTAAAGGAAAACATTTCTGTACACATTTGTGTTTTATATAAATTGTCAAATTCAGGCTTAATGTGTTATAAGTGTTTGAAATGTTTTTGAAAGTGTAAAAAGCTGTTCCCTAGTAAAAAGAATTTATTACATATTTGCTGCCTCCGTAGTCATCATTGAATTATGGGGAAAAAACGGGTGATATTCATTATTTTATACAGTAGTAACTTGACTAAATGGGATTCATTAGAAGTGATGTAAATTTAAGATAGCATGATTAATTGAAGTTCAATAAAAACCATTAATTCAAGTTAAAAATAAGTATTTAAATCATGTTTAGCGAATGTCATCTGTTCATGTTAAATGAACACAAATATTTCAAGCTGGTTTAACATCATCCATTGTTGTTAAGATAATGTGGTGTAATCACGTGGAACCACTGTCCATTGTCCTGTCGATTTAATCATGTATAACCAAAGTGCTATTTTTTTTTAGTGTGTTTGAGAAACTGTTGAGATGCTTAGATGTTTGGGGGGTTGCCTAGCCATTGCCAGCTAAGGTGTTCTGATTGGTTGTTAGTGTATTGTTATGTTGCGCTACAGTATTCTGGGTTGTTGATTGGTAGTTGCTTACTGGGCCTCTATGTTGTCATCTCTGTACATATTTATTAATCTATATATTATTCTGGCCCCTCCTCCAATGAAAACCAATGGGAATTGTTTTTTCTTTTATCATCAGCAGGATCCATATGCAGCGGTTTATTGTAAATCACAAATAAGTAAACAGGCAAAGGTCAAAAACTGGCAAACAAGCAAAGCGTAAATACAGGCAATGGTCGAGGCAGGCAGCAAACAATCAACAACAATATCCAAATCAAAAACAAGGGGCAGGCAGCAAAGGTTCAAAAACGATAAACAGTCCAAGTGGTAAGAGGAAAGCAGTCCGGAGAAATGCTCTGAAACCTACCACATGGCCAACAAGACATCACAAAGAGTTCTACAGAGTCTGGGGGTTAATATAGCCAGCATGACTGGATACAGGTGTTACAAACAGGAAGTAATCTTTGGCAAGGGCTCATGGGAAGTGTAGTTTGAGATGAGACTAATATTCTGGTGATGGCTCCCTTTGGCGGTGAGGAGGAGGCGGAGCAGGATCAAAAGTAATGACTAAACAGGTAAATCACTTCCGAGCACAAGATGAAAAAAAGCTGGAAGAATCAAGTCAAAAATGTATGACTCTGGGAAACTTTGTTTATTCAATACTTATTCAATATACATATGAAGGAGAGCATAAATCTTGCTATACATTTTATGCTTTTCAGGCAATCCAGAAATGAAATTCATTATTTACATTTTGAGCTGATCAGAGCAAGTGACTTTCAAACAAGCAAAGGTTTTCACTTAATTTTATTGTTTAAACACTTAATTTTAAAGCTTTTAAATTCAAATTGCAATTATTACATTCCAAAAAATGCTTTGTGGTATTTTTGTTGGTTTGTGTTCTTGAGCACAGAAAACATTGCCACAGAAAAGACTTATGTCCCTCTGATTAGCTCTCAATACAGAACACAAGATTGTGGTTCAGCACATAGCACCATAAACTTATTATTGTTTGTGTTAAACATATGGTTTTCTAGCACCATAACTACAATGCGTACAACAATCAAATAATGTGTCTTGAAACTGTGAGCTACAAATATATGGGAGATGCTTTCATAATCGACAATTGTCTATGTGACCATCTGTTGCCAAAAATTAATTTGCACCTGCTATAGTAAAAGTCAAAATCTAACAAGCGATAGGGCACTGTGGATGTAACCTGTCTAATTATTCCAAAAGACTGTCATAGCTTCTAATGTACAGACATAATGAATACACAAAACAGATGTCCGCTTAAGACTAAGGTTGACTTCATTTCTGAAGACGCCTAATATGCAAATCATGCTGTATGAAATTAGAGTTAGATTAAGTTAACTTTCTCTGGATGCAGGTTAGAATAGAAGAGTCATACATAGACCCTGTAGACTTATTAGGTCTATTGTTCAAACCACATGAAGCTACCGTGAGCTATTTTTTTTTTCAAATTTATAGTGCTCATGGACAACATACAGAGAATCTGACTGCTAGCTGGTGGTTTGACATATACGTTTAAAAAATGTGCATAGATTGTAAATGTTTGTAAGCTTTAAATGTCACTTTAAAAGTTGTCATTGATTCAGAAGTTTTATAGAAACGTTTGCTTTACGAGAATACACAGCCGATAAACACAAGAAACACCGGTTTAGCAGCTACGGTAAAGAAAATAAGAAAATGGTGTGCACACAAAAATGTTCTCTCTTTACTTGCTCTCTTTTCTCACAATGGCCCAAAGCCTTTTCTGTACAATCCTAGTGCAATTCTAAGGTGTGCAGTTATTTTCTGATAATGCAGGCTAAGAAGTAGTCCCAGGTGTGTTGACCACAGTTAGTGAAGGAGAAAGAAACATACAAACCAATCTTTACAATAAAAAGAAACATGCAGTTTAATGTCAGTAAATTAAACATCAAAATAATAAATAAATAAAATACAATAAATAAACAAACCTGTGCCCGCTGTTAACAGGCTTTTCGGTTTCATTTATGGCTGAGAGCAAAGGCATAGTTATATAATCACGCTTCCTCTCTCTTGCTAAAACATACTCACCTTGGAGAACCTTTCTGTATTGACTGCTTACTGAACCTTTACTGTAACGACTGCTTAGGAACAACTTAAGGCTTCTTTACCAGGTCTGAAGTGACAATACTAAAACAGCAGCTTAGGTGAGTCAAACTAGCAGTGAGTTGTTCTTCACAAAAGAACATTTTAGGGACAAAAATTTCAAATGTCTCGAGAGACAAAAAGTTTGTCATCAAATTTTCCTTAAGTCCATCATTATGGCTAATTAATAATCACTATACCGCACAGCACCTTATATGCTTAATTATAAAACTCTTGGCAGGTCTTGTATAAATGTTAAGAGAAGGACAAGGAAGATCTCTCTGGGAAACAGGTATGACTGCCTATTCCATTAAGAGATTTGTTCTTTTTTTATTAATACATGCAGAAAAGCATATTTGTTTCATTGACTCCTCCTCATATTAACTGACACATACACAGTTTACCTATTATTTGTTAATGACAGTTAGCAATTGAATGCCACTTAACAAAGGTTACATCATTACATTTTTTAAAAAGCATCCAACTCTTGAGCAAAGGTGAGAACAAGAACATCCCAGAACACACCTCATGAAGATGGTTGGGAGAATGACCAGGGTGCAGAGCTGTTATCTAGAAAGAATTACATTTTGTGGTCTGAGTTTACAATCCTATAAAAAGTTTAAAATATGATTAAATAAAAAATATTAAATGTGTTATTAGTCTTAACCACAAATCCATGTTTATGTCTAATTCTATAAATATGGATTGTTTTTTAAAATAAAACATTAAATGAGAGAATTAAATGAAGACTTACTAGGAATAAGGTGAAAGAAAAGGTGAAAGTGACATATTTGTCAGATATGGTAACCCATATCCGAAATGTGACCTCTGCATTTAACCCATCACTGGTGAGGAGTGAACACACACACACCTGAAGCAGTGGGCGGCACACTGCTGCACCTGTGGAACCCTAGTTATGTGCCTTGCTCCTTCTGATTACAAGCCCGACTCACTAACCAGTAGGCCACAACTGCCCCTACATAAATTAAAAATGAAATGTCTGAAATGCGAAAATGAAAAATCCTCTATAATGTACTCACCCTCATGTCATTACAAATGTATGACTTTTTGTCTGCTGTGGAAAACAAGATATTTTGAGAAATTTAATTTGTGTGAACTATCCCTTTAACATATACAGAACAAGTAAAAATAATATAAAAAAGTAATAACTGGATAGGTACATTTCTTGAAATAAATGTGAATGGTGCTTGTCGTGGCAAAATTCGGGCTAGAATAGCTAACATGCTATATATTGAAATATGCCGTTGTGGCAGGGTAATACCCAATTCCCACTAAGAGCCCAAGACGAAATATGGCTTATTTCATTACATGGTTTTTAGGGAGTAGCTAACCAGTTAACAGGATAAAATGTCTTAAATTCCGTATGTAACGTGGTTGCCTAAGACGCTGCGTCAGGCTTTATGCTATAGGGAATGTGCTTCAGGCGTGCCCGAGTCTGAACACGTTGCAAAGCGATGCAGCGTCTTGTTCCCTGTCTCAGGGAGCCGTTACTTTCCAAGGGAACTCGACGATGCATCAGGCTTGACCCATTACGCCACAGTGAGAGAAGGCCTGCCCCAGATGCTGTGAAACAAAAACATCAGGAGCAGAGTTAGACTTGTCACCCGGAGAACAAGGAGAACCTGAGCGCCTGGAGTTGAATTCAAGTCTAAACTGTAAAATCTAATAATTGTATGTGAAGAGGACCAGCCTGCCACAGCACAAGCATCATCTAGGGATGGTCCCCTAGACAAAACCCTAGGTGATGCTACACCCCTGGTAGAATAGGCTCTACTGCCCAAAGGTTACACAAGGTCACAGCCTCGTAGGCCAGAGTAATAGCATCTGCGAACCAGTGAAATAAGCGCTGTTTTGTGACTGCATTATCTCGGTTGCCGCCACCAAAACAGACTAAGAGCTCATAGATCTTATGCCACTAGCCTGAGCAGTGGACATAGATCCTCAATGCTCTAACTGGACACAATAAATGAAGCCTTTCCTGCTCTGGTGATTCAAACAGCAGAGGACAAAAAGCTTAAAACACCACCAGGTGAACAGATGCAGCAGGCACCTTGGGGATATAATCTGGTCTAGGGTGCAAGACCAGATTGGCTGTAACAAAGCCAGGGGCAAAATCTAAGCAGACAGGGTCTACTGATAGAGACTGTAGATCTCATACCCTTTCGGGCGATTTAGAGCCAAAAGTAGAGCCACCTTAAGAGTCAGAAACATATTCAAGGCTGACTCTGGGGGCTCAAATGGAGCTGAAGATAAACCCCTTAAAACAATAGTAAGGTTCTAAAAAGGGACAGAAAAGCCACAGCCATTTGCCATTACGCAGAAAACTAGACACCAGTGGGTGTCTCACAAAACCGGCTCCATCAACAGGTTTGTGGCTTGCAGACATGACAGACACAAATCTTGATGGTGGTCAGAGCCAATCCTACAGATTGGAGCTCTTGAAGAAACTCCAGCACTGACCCAACAGGGTAGTGAACGGAGTCAACATGGTGTCGCCCACAATGACACAAAGAGCTGCAAGCCCTGGGATACACATCGCTCTAAAGGAGAGCAGCCTGGTCTCTGCCCAAAGAAGGATTTGCTGTCCCAGCCTTAACAGGGGGCACAAACAAAGCCCTCCTAGGTGATTTAAGTACGAGACCACTGTGGTGTTATCGGTATGGACTAAAACTTGTTGGCCCTTGAGGTGTGGGAGGAAGTGCTTCAGAGCCAGAAACACTGCCCTCATTTCCAGGCAGTTTATGTGCCCGGAGAGGTGATGGCCCACTGAACACGGACTGGGCAGTCATCGAGAACCACACCCCTGCCCATTAGGGAAGTGTCCATCGTAAGAATCCTGCAATGGCATGACACTTCTAGAGTCGGACCCAAGGTAAGAAACCGGGGTCTGAGCCACATAGAAAGGATAAAAAACCATTTTCTCCTCACGCTTAGACTTGCAGAGATGCGCAGACAAACGGGCTTCCTGAAGACAAGAAGCTGATGATGTATTTTGCAGGCACCTTTTAAAGGGTCAATCCGGTTTATTAAGGAGTGGTGTGCTATGACTTTTATAAGCAACTGGGTGTATGTTGTTTAGGTGTACAAAAGGTGGGTGAAAAACTCCCATGATTTAACATTGGGCTTAATTTTATGACATTGTTGAAGAGACTTGGGGGTGGGTTTAGATCGCTTTGCAAGCAACAACACATTTTGATATTATGCCCTAGTAAACAGTTACAGTAACGTTAGCAATCACCCCATAGACTTTCTTTGGAAAAAAAAAAAAACATACTTAACATTGAGCTGAATTTTGTGATGTCATAAGCTCTGCAGCAGAATGTCTTAGGGGTGGATTTATATTGCTTAGCAAGCAGCAACAGATAATCATAGTTATGCCCTAGCGACCAGTTATAGTACCCTAGCAACAGGGTACTAAAACAGATCAGTCCAAATCACGTCGACCTCCGGAAGCAGATAGCCACAGGATACCACCAGCAAGGGAAATGCACCACCAGCAAGAGAGCGAACCACCAGCACCAGTAGACCAGATGCCGTAGAGCACAGACTTGAGTCAGCACTTCAAACGAGACTGTGAACCACCACCAGTAAGCGAGACAAACCACCAGCGCAGATCAGCTTGCAGTTGAACAGGAGCTTGAGTCAACACTGCAGACGAAGCTGAGAGCCTCCACCAGCATCAACAGATGGAACGCCAGATGAATGATAGAGGTGAACAGCAGCATAGAGGAACCCTTCCGGAGATGGCTACGGGCAGGTAAGTAAATGGTTGTAGTAACGTAGATACTGTTGGCAGGTGATGGCAGAGACGGGAACCAGCAGGAGGAATGAGGCAGTGCGAAAGAAATTGCTGGTACAGCAAACGATGCGGAGACCACCAACACAGAGGCAGACGGGAGAGCACGGTAAGCAGGCACAGCAGACTCCAGGACGGAAGACAACGGGAAACGGGAACAGAACTAGAACATAAAGCACAAGACAAACATCAGGTAGCAGGAGCTTAACACGAGCACACAAGACAACAAACATTAAACTACATGCCAGTCTTTAAAAAGAAATTAACTGAAAGCCAAAAAAGGCAAAATGCAGAAAGACAAGCGTGACTAGACTATGATAATCTGAATAGAAACATAAAAGCTAAGATACACTAAACTAAGCTAACTGAGACAGGAAAGTGGTCAGTAATGCTTACAAAAGCAACGGTCTGACAAAGACTGAACACACACGAGGGAAATATAAAGGGAGGCAATTAATGATAGCGGCAGGTGATTGTGATGTGATTAAGTGAACACAGCTGGGGATGATAACGAGAGGCAAGGGATGACACCGGAGCTCCGACAGAAAACAATACAAACCCGGTTTGATCAAACCGACGTCCTGACACATAGAGACATGGGAGTTTTGATTCATTTAATCTTTTGATTTAGACACACATCCACCTATTAGTTTTACCCTTTTAACAGTCTAGATGGACCATTGAAACCATGTAATGAAATAAATAAGATTGAAATGCTCTGTGTATTCTTTATTTTCTTTAACTTCAGGTAAGGTTAATCTCATATGTTACAAGTTAAAGGGGTGACACTATAATGTGTAAAGTGAGTACGAAACAATGTGTGAATCATCCGTGAATATAGTGTGATTCGAAACCATGGTAGTGAAGTCTGTAAACGAACCAGATATGGGTATTATGTATAGGAATGAAAATATATGTGATAAAATGTAATGGTTATTTTGTTATTTGTATTCATATAGTTGAACAAGGCAGTTAAGTGTAATGTGAGTTCATTAACACATGTGGAGTTTATTGGTGTCTGCCATTTTGTGTGATCGTATACCGCTGTCTCATTAGAGTTAACGAAAACACAAGGTAATACTGTTCATTTATTGAACAAAATAGTTGTGAAATGTGACACAGGAGAATATGATCATTGTCATGGTTTATTCAGAGCATGTAATTTATGCTCTTAAATCTTTAAATCTATGCTTTTGATCTATTTTTAAACTATCACCTCTAACACACACACAATTTTGTTTCTATATAAAATATAAAGAATATCAAGTACTTTAACAATTGAACATGTACATATGCTTTTTTATGTGCTTATTACATCATTGTAAAAATTGTCAACATTTGTGTGCCACAATGAATAAAATGACAATTAATGGCAAAAGGAATGTGTGGAAATGTAAACCGATATTTCCCCCATCACACTACAGCAAAATATATAAATAACTGGCTTAAAACCATTTTTGTGGCAATAATACTAATATGCCTAAGACTTTTGCACAGTACTATATATACCACACTCTTATTTGCTTATACATGCATATAACACCATAAAACTGTTAAACCGTTTAATGATAACTGTTTAATAGTCTCACTTCCGGTGCTTATGTTTATACATTTTATGTCAAGAATTTGACAGTTTCTGCAAATACAGTACTGATATTTGTTAATTGCTGGTATTTCTTTATAAAATATTAACAGATAACACCAACTATGTGCTCTCGCTGTGCAGTTTATTTCATATCCTGTGATGCTTGTTCTCTGTCATAAATGTTACTGGAACTTTGGTCCTGTTTCACATCTATGTCAAAAGGTCCAGATACCTGCCATAACACCTGAAGATATACAATCTGTGGCCATTTTTTTCCTCTAACTGTGAACAAAACTACAGTGACAATAAAAGTCCTGTCACATGCTGGGGGTTGCACAGAAATGCAAAATTAAAAATTGTCTTTGAAATGCAAAATTAAAATCTCCTCTGTGGTAGTATCAATCCGTTCCACACAGGTAGTTTTTATGCTTATTATTAAACCTACATTATGTAGAGAAAATAACATTTTAATCTCCTGTAGACACACAGGGTTCCAATTTATAGGCAGATACTGTACAAGTAATACTTTTCAACCAACACAGAGTCAATGCCTAGTCTGGAACAACACTATGTTGGCCAGTTCTCAAGTTAAAGTACACTTTCCTTTTCCAGATTAGGATCTGCATAAATACATGGCAAATAAATAAATACCTTTACCCTGCATGTCAAATAAATGTACAAAATGAGGGCCTGCATCATTTGCTTTTATGTTTTGCTGTATTTATCAGGTGTATTGTATGTGTTAACAACACTGTCAAGGTGTATAGCAGGCACATTAATGCTGTTACAACATGTCTATCATATTAATTGCTATGTGTTGAATTGATCATGATTCCATCACATAACTAAACAAATGTTTCCTGTCCACACTACAAAGCGAACAGCACATTTTCATATTTATCCAGTAAGGGCAGCATTTTCTAACAGCTCTCTTGTCTGCACAAAAAATGTACAAGGTGTGTGGAATTGCATTTTTAAATTTCATTTTTTTAATAATGTGGTTGTGGTATTAATATACATGGTTTGATTTTCTTAAATACCCAACACTTTGGTTTATTCAAAATATTTCACATTTTGACCAAACTAAAATTGATTCATTTACAAATATTATAGTGTGATCACTATGAACTGTTTTATTTTAATAACTGCTACATGCTAAATTACTTAGAATGTGAAAATAAGAAACAAGAACTTAGGAAAAAGACTCAAATACAAAGACTGATTCATCATGTTTGTTTGTAAGCAGTTTATGTAATAGTGTAGACAGTTGCATTATCATTTGTGAGTAAGGTTTACAGATCCACTGGCCGGCACAATTTAGCTAAATGTGGATCCCAAATTGTGTGAAAGAAGGTGTCTCACAGGTCTGAGGTTTGCGGAGAGCGCTTGAAACAAATAAACAGAGCATTTATCATTTTTCTAGGAAATGCTCTCTCCAGCCTTGGTATATTTGAAGTCTTCTTGGATACTAGCCAGACTTGGGCTACACATTTGCATTTGTGCCCACAGGAGCTTACAGCTCACCTGATTTCCAGAGTACATCAAGGTCACACTATGCAACGACTGTTATCGTGTCATCTGGTTTACTTTAATTTATGTAGTAAAAAAAGCAGAATTTCCAGTAATTTTTTTTGGTTGCTGAAGCAATCAAAGGCAGTGATGGAGCATGTTTGTTCTTTCTCATGCCTTGAGGCTTGAGAGGTTTTATAGGTTACAAGGAGCATTGTGATTTGTCATTCCGCAATGGAGAAATTCATTGATCAAGCCATCTGCTCATGGGAATCCTGTTACGTTTTATAGTTGAATGCTTTCATTACAAGAATTGATTGAACCCCATTCATACTTTCTCAGGCCATGCCGTTTGGGCTGGATGGAGGGCTACAGCTTTCCATTTTCTCTGTGTTGTGGACCTTTATCTGACTGATGACTGATCTTATAGGTATTGTCTGTACATGGTTTTGGTATCCTAGTCATAATTGCATCCTTCAGAATTTCAGCCATTTTTGGCATGTTTGTGTTTGTTGTATAATTAATGTACTAACTATCCTCACTCTAATCCTCTGATATATGGTAAGTAATGTTTTATAAGAAATGCATATTAATATGCTAAAGATAATATGCTCAGAAGAAATTCTAAATCAATCTAAAAACATCTTAAAAACGTGTGTAAACTCTTAACTTAGGTCATGTGATGTAACATTGCGTGCCACAAAGTCTTTAAAAGATGCATGCAAAATATGTCATTAGGTTTTTGTCCTCAGGAAGCCCATTGGTCTGCACGTTATTCAGGTCCAAGTGTAAGGAAAAAAGATATTAGTGCCACAAAGCAGGTATTATAGAGAAAGAAAGAAAAAGAATGAGTTCAAAGAACTTTAAGAAGTGTGTGCCACCTTGTCTGCATTTCATTAAGGCAGGTGACATGCACGATATGTGTGTTTTGTTTGGGAGCAGACCTTTTAGATTAGCTCTTATGAGAGCTGACTTTCCTTAGTGCGAATCACTTGGCTCTTTTTAATGCAGACAGAAGTTGAGCAGCGGCACCTGGCGTCATTGTGGAGAAAACCTACCTTGCCCTCCAAGCCATGTAGAATTACATCTAATCTGGTGGGCAAGGCATAAGCAGCAGCAGGTCAGTCCGGTGCATCGCTGCACACTATGGCAGTTTTGCAGGTGTACCAGGCTGTACCTGCTTAAAGATTTGGACAAAGGTGGGGGGTTGAAATCGGACATGGTTCAGGAGCTCCACAGAGCCACAGATCTTGCCCTCCATGCCACTAGGTAGACGTCTTGGTCCATCTGTTGTTCTTTGGCTGCTTTGCTGGATATGGAGGGAACATATCAGGCATCTGTGATAGGGACAGGCAGCAACAGAAGGACAGCGTGACAGCTTGAGCTCCCCCACAGGGACCTAAAGGTACTGGGCAGCACACACAGGCCTCGCAGCCTAAGAGAAGATTTGACCTGAGGGCTGTGATCTCTTCAAAGGCTGCAAAGAAGAAAAACATCTGATGCCGGGGCCCGGCCTTATGAGGGGGGCCCTGTGCATGCCAACACCCCATGCCAGACCTCCCTCGGAGCCTCCAGCATGCTGCTTTTTCTGCCACCCAAGGTGTTTCGGTAGAGAGAGGGTACAGAATTCAATTTGCCTCCTGTCAACAGCATTTTGCAGACTGTGGTAGTAGGAGAGCAGCCTTTAGTGTTGGCATAGGAACTAGTGACTCTCGTGGTGAAAGAGGCTATAGAACACATTTCCCATCACATGAGAGATCTAGGCTTTTACAGCCATATGTTATAGTTCCCAAAAAGGATGTGAAAGTATGCATCCAATTCTGGATTTGTATCTCTGAGGAGATAGAGATTCAAGATGTTGGTGCTTCAGCAGATCATGTGTCAAATTCAGCCCGAGAACTGGTTTGTCATGATAGATCTGAAGGATGCATACTTTCACATCAAGATTTTGCCAGAACACAGAAAGTTTCTCAGGTTCGCTTTTGGGGGTGAGGCTTACCAGTATCAAGTGCTTCCTTATGGCCTAGCCCTATTGCTTTGCACCTTCACAAAGTGGCTCTGTTGAGACTCCAGGGCATCCACGTACTGAACTACATAGATGAATGTCTAGTCATAGACTGCTCCCAAAAGTTAGCTTCACAGCATCAGGGTGTTGTGTTATTTTACATGAGGGCTGAGACTCAACCCCAAGAAAAGCATGCTTTCTCCAGTTCAAGGAACTACTTTTCTAAGGTTAATTTTGGACTCCACTATGATATGGGCACAACTGTCTCCTGCACGTGTGGAGTCAATTCTTGTTGCTGTGAGCAGCATTTAGCTAGGCCAGCACCTAACGGTCCTTCAGATTCAGAGGACTCATGGCAGCACCGGCCAACATTATTCTGTTGGGCCTACTGCATATGAGACCATGAGTTCTGGATAAAGAGAAACGGGTCTCATTCCAAAAACCCAAAACCCATTCGCTAAGGATGGTAAGGGTCATGTGCTGAGGGCTTTGTTCCTTTTCTATGTGAAACAGTCCCCAGTGTTTCACCTTGGCTCCAACTCTAAGGGCATCATCGCAGGATTCTCATGACAGACACTTCTCTCACGGGCTGGTGTGCGGTTCTCGATGGCCGCCCAGTCCATTGTCAGTGGTAGGGCCCTTATCTATTCTTTCACATAAACTGCTGGGAAAGGAGGGCAGTGTCTCTGGCACTGAAGCACTTCCTTCTACATCTCAACCGCCAACACGTGCTAGTCTGTATGGACAACACTACTGTGACTTCTTATATAAATCACTAGGGAGGGCTGTGTTCACATCCCCTGTTCAGGCTGGTACAGCAGATCCTTCTTTGGGCAGGGACCAGGTTGCTCTCCATTAGAGCAATGCATATCTCAAGGTATGTGAATCTGGGAGCAGATATCCTGTTGAGGCAGGGGCTGAGGACTGTTGAATGGAGGCTCCAAAGTCCATTTGGCAGAAGTATGGCTGAGTGGAAGTGGATTTGTTTGCCTCAGAGGAGTTGACACACTGTCCCCTCTGGTTCAGCCTGGCTCATCCAGCTCCATTGGGGATGGTTTCCATGGTGGCCGAGGGTGTGTCTATATGCATTTTCTCCAATAGCCGTGCTCCCGGGAATCCTAGCCAGGGTTCACCCGGACTGAGTTCGCCTGCTATTGGTAGCTCCTAGTCCAGAGGGATCTTCTCTCTTAGATCTTTTAATGTGCTGTCATTTGTCTGGCCACTCAAGACTCAGCTTCTCGACAGCACAAGAAACCACCTCAGCCAGCTCCACAAATGTGGTAGAAAGATGAATCTGGTCTGCTTTAGCACCCACCTGGCTGCCAGCAGTCAGATCATCATCCGATGCTGACAGCATGAGATTATCGTCTAGCTCAGAAGAGGCTGCCGAGCGGGCTTCTGAAGCTAGCATACAGTCATTCGATTTGGTGAAGAGCACAAGAGAAGAAGAGATAAGAGAAGATAGAAGGGCTGTTAAGAAACATAAAAGGTTTTTTTTTAAAAATGTGCAAGGCTGTGAGTTTACCAGGATTAAGAACCACTGATTTATAAGATACTAGCAGGTGTTTTAAGCAATGTTATCAGCATTTCGTTCAGAATTTGTCTTAAGTGTGGCTTACACAAATATGTTGAGTGTGTCACGGCTTTGATGTCATAAATTAAAATGTAACCGTAAAATATCCTGCTCTAATACAGTACATCTACTGACACAGAGCTGCCATTGTGCTTGATTTTAAAAAAATCATTTATATATGGCATAGAAATTCAGTCACGCTGCACATTAAACATGACTTCTGTCTCTAGCTCAGCTGCATGTTTCATAGGAACTTGATAATTTAGAAATTGTGAACTTTTTGTATTATTTGAGCAGTGTTGTGTTATGTCAATATTAAGGACATATAAATTTTATATATTTGTGTAAGTGAAGCCACATTTATATATTTGACAACTACATGAACATTCCTCAGTGGTTTAGGTACCTCCATTTTCCACCTGATAAATTGATAAATAAGGCCGAAGTGCAATGTGCCGTAGCGACTCATTCCCTGTCACAGGGAACCAGGTTACATACGTAGCCTGAGACAATGCTCTTACTTTTGAGCGATGTAAGAGCCAACAGTAGAGCTACCTTAAGAGTCTGAAACGTATCCAAGGCTGACTCTAGGGGCTCAAATAGAGCCGAAGATAAACCCCTTAAAGGTCACACGAGCTATACGTATTTAGACTCGGACGTACCTGAAGCACATTCCCCATAGCGGCAAGCATGACGCAGCGTTTAGTTCCCTCAAAAGGGGAACTCCAGTCTCCTTTGCCCAATGTACAGACAAACAGGTGGTCAACCAAACTATTTTGCTGGTTTTGGCAAAACTTAGACAGCTCGAACAAACAGCAACAAATCCAGATTATTAAAAATCTTTAAAAAAATACAAAAAATGTTGTCTGTTTCCATAAAACACATTACAACATGTCTTCCATTTTAGTAAACCAAAGAGATAGCATGGCAATTAGTAAATGCAACAGTCTTGTTTGCAGATCTCTATGTGATAATTGCTTATCATCACAACACCATGAAGAGCATTAAAGTTCTCCAATACATATGTTACTATCAATGACTAAGGTTTGTCAAAGGATTTTGACCAAGAACACCTTAGCAATCACCTATGCTATCAACTCTATATCACCCTAGCAACCGCATCGCTATGCATCAACAATCACTAAGAACACTTTAGCAACCACATAACAACATCCACATCCAGCTTTCCTGTAGCTCAGTGGTTAGAGCATGGCGTTAACAATGCCAAGGTCATGGGTTCGATGCCAGGGATTGCACATACTCAATGTATAGTGATCAATGTGTAGTATAATGCAATGTAAGTCGCTTTGGATAAAAGCCTAAATGTAAATGTACATCACAGCGGTAAGTTTCACAAGAGCATACGCCACTTGAACAAACTATACTTTTTTTTAACATTATCATACTGTACATGACACAAGAACAGATGTTCAGCTGACCCAGGCTGAGAGGTCATCACTTTTATGTAGATGTCCAGTAAAGTACATGTTGAATGACAACTGATCCACGACAACTGATCCACCTAGCCAAAAAAGAACACCACTTGTCCTGATATCCCGCTCTTCACCTAGACTTCCCTTCAAATTTGCCAAGAATTTGGGCCTAAATAGAGATTTAAAGCTCCCCTTTGTTCTTACAAGCACATCAGCTAAAGGTCAACTCTTAAAGATTTGATCAGACTGTCAGTATCATACATTTAAAGGGCCTTGCTCATATAATCTCCTCTGCACGGTGAGCTCACCCTGTGACATCTGGGCTTCCTTCAAAATGCTGAACTATGACCAAAGCCTCGGGGTGAATGGGCTTGCCCCGGTAGGCACTCATATCACCTTTGAATCGTCTTGTCTGTCACCCTACCGGCATATCAGATCTTTAAAGTATGAAAGCATCTTTTCTTCTGTGCATTCATGAATGTATTTATTGTGCATCAGTAGGAATATATTTGTATCTTTTTATTTGGTACTTTTGCAATATTCAATGAAGCTCCATGCTGACAGGTCTCAATATGAAAACCGTCCCAGCACAGATTTTATCCCTAGTCCCTACGGACGCCATGAAATGTGGTTTTATTTAGAGAGCATTTCCGAGCTGCTCTGAGAACATTGTTGAACATCCTGAGCTGCCATGAGATTATACATGCATCCAAGAATTGTCATTCAAGTGTGCCCGTTGCTGACATCAGGAACACAAACATTATCATAGAACTAAAATGTCCTCTAGGTTTAAGACACCATTGAGGCCCTTTAAATTGATCTGTCCACTGTTTTGCCAAATTTTCCAAATTTCCAAAAGTACCAGAGATCTTAAAATATAATAAATTCACCATAATTTAGCTCATCAGACATTACTGAATTAGCTGTTTACTACTGGACGTGTATGTGCAATTGATTTTTAAACATTTTTATCATATACTATTTGGAATAGATGCATTTGTTTTCAGCTACACTGCTTTGCTTATCAAATTATTTGCCTTTTAATTTGAAGTGGGATACAGATGTGACCTTGAAAAGGTCTAAATATTTGTTTCCTTAAAACAACATACAGAGGTCTCATTTAATTATGAATGCTATAACATGCAAATATAACATTGGAGGCATTAAACATTGGAGACAACTAATCCAGATATCCAATTTAAGAAAAAATAGTGCCATCCAGTGATATCCATTTTAAAATATCACTGGATGGTCCGGACTGAAACCTAAACTCCAAATATACAACAAGGGCTGAATCACGCTGGCAGAAACACTTCCTTAAGGGGAGTAAAGGATTTAGAGAGATGGTTCTGATATTTTTATTGTATGTATTTTATGTACGTATGTATTCTACTTTTGCGTGTTGTGTGTAGTTCAAGGTACAATTGCAAAACCCTTATACCCCTGTCCCATAAGATGTTATCCTTTATATGCCATGTCCATGTAAGCTGGAATTCATATCTTGCTTAATGATTTTGTGGTTTTATCGGTTCAGTCAACCCTTGATTCATAAACCTACTATAAACCTAGTATGCCTAATTAGTCTTATACATCTCACACATATTATTTGCAATAATAGCATTAACTAGGGTGACCATACGTCCTCTTTTACCCGGACATGTCCTCCTTTTTGGCTATAAAATTATGTCCGGGGGGATTTTGTAAAATATCATAAAATGTCCGGGTTTTTTACCTCATTTCACTGACCGTCATTATTTTCTCCTTTTTCCCTTCATCCACTGATGTCTCTCTGTGGCCACCATAACCACCATAGAACGACCTATGGCAGCAGCCGTTAGCTTGGTGGCCCTGAGAGGCAGATCTGTGAAGCGGTGCAGCTCAGCCACCGCATCCGGGGAAAGCCCCTCCCCCTGATCCTTGTCTTTGAGCAGATCAGTCGGTACGCCTGTTACACTGCCGTGGTGTTCAGCGATGCACAAGCCTTACCCACTTTCGCATATGCTTTGCCATTCAGACGCGAAGAGACCCAAAATATCCTATTGGCAGAGTCTGAGCCTTCAGGGACAAAGCCCCACCCACTGAGAGATCTGTGTCTCGTCAGTGCGAGGCGTTCCGCATGCCCGTGCTCTCGCATAATCTACACATTGGCAAAAAAAAACAAATGAGAGCGAAGCTTCTTTAGTGAGAAGCCCTCGCAATGTGCTCAGCTCTCAAGGGAGCTATGGGCGCCTGTTCTTCAACCCGGCAAACAACACAGAATTTGCCTGTGTCCTCTGATGTTAGAAACCTGACATGCGCTTTCTAAAGTTATTTTCAGCTAGGTTTTTTGGCACTTTGACGTGAGAACCGGCACTGCTGTGGGCCAATTACGTTAGTGTGATTAGACATGAGATTCAGACACCTGTCACACTGAAGATGTTCCTCATAGCGTCAAACCAGAAGCAGAGATCCCTCAAAGGGGAACACACTTTCCAAGTTTTATTGGTTTTGATTCTGACATAGCACTGGTCCTTTTCGTTTCAATAATTTTGGAGTTGTATGTCAATTACAGTAGGCCAACTTCCAGTAGGTCAGTACTGTAGATGTTATCATCTTTCAACCCTGGTGGTAGTAATATTTAATTGTTAATTGAAGTATCGCTATCATTTTTATCTAAAGGGGCAAAGTAAGCATTCATAAAAGCCCATTCTTTCTAACTGATTATAAGAATAATTAACTGCTGCTCACTCACCTTCAATGTGTAAAGCACACAGATCTGTGACAGTGGGGAAGATAAATGTGGGCTGCTGCTGCACTCAGGGTCTTCCACAGGCACTGATTTTTTTTTATCCAAAAGTGAACCAAAGTAGTTTTGGTATTTTTCTGTAAGATTAGCTTTCCTTTTCTCTCTTTAAAGTTTATTTCTCCTTTTTTGTGCACCACTATCACTTTTCACATTTTTAACACCAGCAAGCGATATATTTCACATTTTTTGTGACATTTGAAAGCTTAACCAAAATAGGCATTTTCTGATGTCATGGCACAAATTGTAAAGTAATTTTTTTACTGGACAGTGAATTATATCAGTGAGGCACATTTTCCAATAAAACAAATCACCTACTTGTCAATTCATGATGCAATTAACAGGTTTGTATTTAACATTATAGGAGTAGGACTCCTATTTCCCCCAGCCAATCACTGCCCTCTCCTTCCGTGGGCCATGTGAGGCCATGTGCACTGCCAACAAATTCACTATTAAAACAATTAAATCTATATTCTAACATTAAATCTGCAGCACTTATGTACAGTGTGTTGCCCCAATCTTTCTGGGTACACCACATAAAAAGCAAATACATTCGGAGCACACACCCCTAGAATCAACTAAACAAGATTGACTAATTAAGATCTGATTATTGGCTTTTAGCCAACACCACGCAAGTCAGCCTAAATACATGATAGTCACTCTACTCAATAAAAACACTCTGCTCCTAAGAGGCCTACCCACACATGATCTTTCAGCAACCAGTAATCACCTGCACACCACATGATTCAGTCACAGCAAAACATTCTACTAACAGGAAATAATGTGTATTTATTGGCAAATCACTCTCTTAGCACCACCTGCTGCCTGGCTACAGAAATGATGAAACATTCTATTTAAATTCATGTTTAGTTTAATTTCAATTAAATTTTATTTATGCAGCATTTTTTTACAATGTTGCATTGTTTCAAAGCAGCTTTATATACAATAAAAATGATAAGCACAGAAAATAGGAAAAATATGAAATGTGGAACATGAAATTATTGCAAATTTTATATGTTAGTAAAACTAATTAGGGCTACTAAGATTTTAATTTGTTTATGAATTCAAAACTGGCTGAACTTATGATAATAACAACACATTTGAACCATTTGAAGAAATGGATGTGCATCAGAAATGCATGTTATTGCATGCGCATGCTCATACCATTACATACTTCATACCGTCTCAGTGGTTTATGAGGAGGTAATATGTCCAAACAGCCTACTAAAACAGTATGTAATTTTGAAGCTGTAACATGTAACTGTAACTGTAGGCAATTACATGATAATGACAGGTATCATATTAAGCAATAGACTTGGCAGAAACTAGTCTTACTTGAGAGGGTCAGTTCTCCTCTGGCATGTTAAAGCTTTAATCTGTAACTTTAAAAAAAAACAGAGAACTTATATTAATGCTTTATAATTTTATATTGATTTAACAACTGTTGGATCTGATTGTGTGACAAATGTCAGGTACTGAGGAATGTTACAAACAGAGATGGCAACAGAAGCATGATGTTTGATGTAATTTCAGCTATAACATCATTGTCAGGTTTGTACAAGAAGGGAGAACCCAAATGCAGGCAGCGGTTAAAATATAAAGTTTTATTAAACAAATCAAACATAAAAGAACAAGAAGAAATACAAAT
>JAZGTJ010009672.1:0-19073 GCA_036877575.1 Botia almorhae
TTGTTTGGGCATTACTAGGTGATTTCTAGATGTTTGCTAACTGGCTCAAGGCAAAGAGGAGTCCACCCCCAAGATTTGATAGGATTTTCATCATTAGATATGGCTCTGGTCCCCAGACATTTTTATTTTTATCATCTCCAGAAGAAAATCTGATTAGCCTGAAAGATGAGTTTAAAACAAGTTACACCCTGAAGTTGCACAGTTTACACCTTTATTTACTCAACATTAACTGGTTAGTTGCCTTCCTAACACACAATGAAAGTTAATATTCCATTAAATTTCAATTACAGCTTGAAATTTAAAAGATAAGTTATGTGCAACAGTGCCTGAAACAAGGAGTACGTTTGGAAAAATACCTTTTATATCTGCTGCTCCTTGGAAAAGGTAAAAATACTTTACAGATTGAAAATGGTGTTAAGACACAAACCAAACACTTTTAATTTAGAATGTCTGTTTATTTTGATAGAATACTGTCAGTAAATTTACCAAAATTCCTTTTTGACACATTTGTTCCTTTTACGTTTGTCGCTTGCGTTACATCCGCGTTTGCACTGTATTGTTTTATTCCGTGATTTTGGCCGGGTTGTTCTCGAAAGACACTTTTATCTCGAGGGAAAAACCTGCTAAAATAACGCTGTAATTAAAACACGCTCCGGGAAAGATTCTCCAGCAGGAAGAACCGAAAAGCTTGTTGGCAAGCTCAAGAGCACAAATGTTTCTGCCCGAGATCTACGTTTAGGCTAAAGATTCATTTTCCAGCAGGATGAAAAAGCCAGAGCGCACAGGGAAAACAAAAGCGATGAGGAATGACTTAAATGCGCAAGGCTGGAGCTTTGCAGAAGCGCAGAGCGAATTCTGTTGAAATTCTGCAGCAGGACCTAAAAATTGCTGTCCAGCCGCATATCGCATTTAATCGGAAAGATTTGCAGCACATATTTGCGCTGAAGAACGAACAATATTACCATCTGAATGTGGAACACCTCTGACATACCCAACAAGACTGTATTTCCAAAACACAACAAGGGCTGTATTTCTGGAGGAAATATAGCGTTATGCAAAGCTTTATGGAGGCTGTAACAAGAACTACATGAGTGAATCCTTTAGTACTTCATGATTGTAAATGTATAATTGTAAATGATGTGTAAAATCTTTCATGGAAAAAATAAAACCAATTAATCAATTAATAATAAAAACCATTCATCTTCACTTTGCAAACGCATAAGATGGCAATTAAAGGGTTAATGGGGGTTTCTTTAAATAAACCAATAAAAACCTTTTACTTAATTATACTACATCTTTATCGTCTTATAAATTCTTAGTGTTAGGAGAAACTGCTTTCATGCGTTTGTCGCCTAGAAACAACATTCTGCTATGATGTCACGCATATATCCACTACAGAGAACGTTGTAGTTATCAAATGTTTAGCCATAACAGTGCGTATGTAATGAAAGATTAACTTCACCTGTTGTTCTGGGAGTCGGGTGGAATCATTTCTAATGTGTGCGCTGGACCGTATAAATTCACCACAAACAGACTGGCTGATGGGATCCTGGAACCTGCCTGTACAAAGCAAATCAGATCAGAAACTAAATCCCTCCGCAGTGTGAAAGTAGTTCATATTTCCGCATTTATTATGGAGTCTTCACATTTAAATATGCATGGTGCGTGATTCATTTTAAAGCCCAAAATTCTTTCATGATTTCCTTCCCTGTGTGGTTCCAAAGCCGTACGACTTTATCTCATGAGCAATCCAGTTCATTCAGAATGGTCTGAATTATTCAGATGACAATTGGACTCATCAGGTTTCTCGATTTTACTGACTTAATGATCCGTTCACAGCAATTAACAGCTTGCAACACATGCAAAATAGGGAACAAGTTTCACAGATTACCCTAATGACACTTTGAGGGACTTTTGAAACCGCTTTAAACATGAAAGACTCCCCAGCTAACAGGGAACGTTCTCAGAACATTGGCTAACGTGCTTTAAAAGCTCTCTCAAAGTTATTGAAAATGTTCTTGCAAAAACGTTCTTCTAATGTTATATATGATACATAGAAAACATGCTATACTTAATTAGAAGAATGTTTAAAAATTTTACCAAATTAACAAATGTTTGTAAAATGTTCGTATGACCAAGCAAGGATGTTAATACAACATCTATAAAGCTGTACGTCATTGCTAAAACTTTAAAAATATAGTTTTTAACGGTTTTGATGCATAAAGGAAACGTTACGTAAACATTCTTACAACCTAAAACTGTTAACTCGGTCAGGTCTATTTCTTGTATTTGCATGGAAAAGAGTGACCAGCGCAGTTTTTCAAAATCTCACCTTTAAAATCTCACCAAAATCTCACCGAAGAAATAAAGTCACATGGGTTTGGGACAACCGCATAAATGATGACTGGATTTGGATTGAATTTTGACTGGAGTGAATTTTTACAGTGCTGTGGACTAAAAGCACATACAGTATGTGTTCCTTAAATAAACCTTAAATTGATTCAGAAATCATCAGTTTGTCAGCAGACACATCCATGACCTGAACTGAGTTTACTCTCTGTAGCAAAACTAATTTACCTTACCTTTGGGTATGGATAAAAGATGCTAGAGGGATAAATCCCGCCCAGGAAATGGGGTATCTCCATAAAAGGAGTGGCTGAGTTGTTAATGGAAAGATATGCCAGACGGGCGCCGTCTTTGGCCCACCAGAAGGCAGGATATTTCAAAAGTATCTCCTCTACAACAGAAATGACATTTTGATGAGGTTGGTAAATCTATACAGAGAGCACCGTTGACCTGTGCTGATTACCATAAATCTAATTTAAATCTCATCGCATATTTATGAGGCCATATAAGATGATAATCTGTGTAAGCACAGCGTCGTTTTCAAGTGGGTTTTCCAAATGGTCTCCAAGCAACACATAATATTAAGACATTATAGTGAGTGACTGCAGCTGGGGTGGGAGAAGGAGGTGACACATTTAAGCTCACTGACCCTCGTAAGTCCAATCAGACAGCCCATTAACCATCAGTCCACTCCTGCCTGTGGTTGTCAGATGCATCGCCTCGCTGGAAACATCAGGCTTATAGTAGATGTCATTTTCAAAAACATAGACCTGGCGTTAACAGAGACACCAAAACAACATTGATATGAATTGATGGAGCCATAATCCAAAACGCTTTCAAGCTTTAATATTAGAAAACATGAGGCCTGGCTGCATACTAACACATTAACAGCACGCCTCATAAATACAAACTGCTAATTAAACAAATTGTTCAACAGCATCAACACCAACTATGCATTGCTTCCGTGTAACTAAGCGTATGTTTCGAATAGCATACTTGCATACTACTATTGCTAAGGCATGTAGTGTGTACAGCGCATAGTGTACCATATATACCATATATAATACAGATTACTGTCTGTTGTGTCCCACAATGCAATGCACCCAACTTCCATTTTCATGGTGGCGATCCATGAATATCAGTTACATCAACTACAATTTTGACAATATCAACTACAATTTTTTGCGATTTGCTTGAAATGTAAACATTACACAAATGTTACACAAAACTAGATAAATAATGCAAAACAACAATTTTCATTTCCGAATAGACACCGCTTGGTGACATCACTGTCATGTGACAACCGTGTGGGACACTACAGTTTGAAATCTGAAAATAATATCTAGTATTTGACATAAGATTTAAAACAACAAAAATCTGCAGTATTTAGCTAGTAAAAAAACATTCAGCTATTATTCCATCCTAAACGTAGCCTAGTGTTTAATGCTAAGTATGCTGGCAATGTCTACAAGCAATAATACAGTTCAGAGACAAAGACAAATGAAGGGTGCATCTCTACCAGCTGGTTCCCTTGAGGCCCCCACGCTGCATACTGAAGTACAGACGTGTCCTCGTCCGGTGGCGTAAGGTCCACAATCTCTCTAAGATACGCAGATAAAGCACACGTACAAATATTGACATGCAGAGATCTGTAGCGCAAAACCATACAAATTCGTCCGCTAGTCTGGGTTACTTTGAGGAGGCTCGTACAAACAGCACGATGCAGAGATCATACAAAACAAAAGAATACAAGAGTCAAGGCCAGGGGTTTATTCATGCAATGGGACCTCGGCTGGAGTTAAATGATTGGTGAATTTGGCAGAAATGAGCAAATGGGCTACAAGACATTCTTCTCACTGTCGTTTCATAACCGCAAGCAAAATACTGCAAAACCCCTGTCGCAGTTTTTAGTAGATTGCAGGTTATTAAAAAGAGATTTCGCTCGCTGGAGATCTGCCCACTTCAGGGTACACAGAACCTTTCAGAACCTTTCAGAAGAGGATCAATGCTTGATGAATAACTCTGGATGAATGTACAAACAAGAGGGGACCTCTCGACTGTTTTGGGTTGTTGGTTGTGCACATGCCCGGTACAGGCCATGCAGAAGGGGACCTCTGTCTACCTACCCGCTGGCCACGGTGTAGATTGCAAAAGATGCAGTGAAGGACTGCGAGAACACCTGGAAAGGGGCAGAGGACATGGTAGATCCCTAAATTGCATACACACATACACACGTAAACAAACAAACAAACATGCACGCACATACGCACGCACGCTCACACACACACCACACATACAGAGAGGCTATGACTGAAATAGCATACTACCTCGCAACATTATCTCTGCAGCTTATAATATACATAATTTGGCGCAGTATGCTTATTGTCTTTTAACACGCAGTATGCTTATTGTCTTTTAACACGCATTATAGAGAGGTCACATGAACGCTGTGTAACACACTTCCGTTTCTAATGTTTACAGTCACATACTGTTTTGCACACTAGGTGTACTTCACAGGAAGCAGTGTACTACCATTCAATGAACATAGCCAATCGCATGCACACACTCACCCACAGCTCAACACTCCCTCTCTTCAATTCATATTCTGTTATAATTGTTTTGCTCTAGCACAGGTTTGGTTTTTAAAATGCATCTCAAGGGCATCATCAGAAAACGGCAATGCTTTGCAAAGCATCTGCATCTACTTTTATTTTAAAAGCAATAGCAAGAATGGAAATCCAGCCTTCCAACTGGCCAACGTATACAATACATACTGTAGATGTCACATGACACACTGTAGATGCTATCAGGTAACTGTCTGCATTACTGTGATCATTAGAGTTAATATGCCTTTTCAAGAACACACACATATCTGCTTAAAACACAATGGATTAGCGTGTCAATTAGTAAGTGTCATTGGGTCTCTAAAAGGCAACTGTACATTTTGTCTGTACTGGAGGACTGTATGTTATATGCATTTGGCTTTATGAAGATCTGTTTTCTTGGCATTGATAATGACTCGTGTAAAATTAGATCTATTGATTGGTACCGTCTCTGCGGTAGCTTTGAGCGAGATCTGTTTTTTGTACATTTAATTCAATTCAAATTGATTCGATTTGATTCAATTCAACTTGATTTGATTGTACTCGATTCGATTCACATTTATTTGTATTGCACTTTTCACAATACACATTTCGAAGCTGATTTATAGAAAATGAAACTTGTACATTGTCAGACAAGTTCGTTATTAGAAGTGTATGTAGAATTGTACAGGTTTGGATGGTACAGATTGTGCAGAAAGCTAATATTGTGTATGCATTCAAGCACTCCTCGCAGAGGTCGGCATCATCTCTACACAGATAAGCCCAACAGGATTCAGTGTCATGCCCTACACTGCATACTAAACACACAACTGCAGACTGCTGTATCTAACAGTGGTCAGTGCACTGGGATGAAGACAGATGCAAGTGTGTGTGTGTGTGTGGGGGGGGATAACAATGTAAACATGGTTTAAAGGGACACTTCCTGTGTCCGCAAACTAAATCACTTAAAAATCATACTACACAGTGAATTTTCGTTATATATGTTTGCTGTCAGGGTTAGGTTTAGGGGTAGGGTATAGAATATACAGTTTGCACAGTATTAAAAAGCAATACATCTATGGAGAGGTCCTCATAAACCACATATGCCAAGATGTGTGTGTGTGTGTGTGTGTTTAAATATGTGATTTACGAGGAAAAATGGCAGACGTTACATCTATGGAGATGTAAACTCATAAACCATATATGCTAATGTGTGTGTGTGTGTTTGTGTGTGCGTTAGTTGCTCCAAGTGTGAGGTTTAGAAGCACACTGTCTAGAGTGACTGTGTGTGTGTGTGTGTGTGTGTGTTTGTGTTTGTGTGTGCGTGTGTACGGATTATGGAAAAAGAGAAAACCTCTATCGTGGATTTTTAGTGTGTGATAAATCCTCTTTCTGTTTGTAGAGATCACAAAATGAATATCCACACAGCAAACAAAAGATGATCAATCGCTCACGCTGCATTACTGTGACACTGTTGTAGTCATTGCACTGATTTCCTCAGTAATGCTGAGAAAAGTGCTGGTGCCTACACAACCCTCAAGTTCTCAGCGTGAGATCTGACTGACATCTCCTTCCTCACCGATTTGTTTTGGCTCATTCTTATCTGTTCTCTCTCTAGTGTTCTGACTGAAATCACTCGTGTTTAGCACAACACATTATCTTCTGTGTTTTCATTCTGTATTGCTCCGCGCAGGGTCAGAAAAGACGTCATCTCTTCATTTCTAACTTCTTTTTCTCTCCATCTTCAACTTCTTCCATTTAGTATTTTGTCTTAAAGACACAGTTTAACCGTAAATTAAAATTCTGTCCCCGTGTACTCACCCGCGGGTCCAGATCAGTCATGCGCAAATCTTTCAGTGCAGGAGGCTTACGGCAGGATTTCTGAATGTCAACTTTGGTCTGCTCCTCACACAAAGCACAATTCCTCACACAAACTTCAGAAGTACAGCCCACGTACTGCATTGAAGTACTTTTTGCTGTACTTTTATAGACGCACACTGCGTTTACAATTCACAAAATGTCAATATTCCTCAATATTCCTTCTTTTGTGTTCCACAGATTAAAGTCATACAGGTTTTGAACAACGTACGAGTGAATTAATGATGAAATATTTTTAATTTTTGTGTAACTATTCCTTTAAACGTTAAACCGCCCCCAGCATTCCCTGTATCTCTCTCTCAGTTTTTAATCTCTTTCTGTGTCTTTTGATTCAACTCTGGCTATCTTTCATGGTTTTGCTGTTTCTATTTTAACCTCCCTCTCCCTCTTTCACTGTCTCTCTTTGCTTGCACCGTTTTCTTTTTGAATCTTTGCCTTTTGCTTTTCATTTTCCCCTTACCTCAAATTTCCTGTTCTTTTCTATTTTCTATCTGCCTCTCTCTCTCTCTCTCTCTCTCTCATCTTTCTTATCTGTCTGCTGTCTTCCAGTTGCCTGTCTAATCTCTCCACAGACACATTCACACCCTGTTCTTCTCGTCCCCATGATTGATTTTGATTGGACAGGGTGATCTAAGGGCAAACCACAGATCCCATCATTTCGATCCATGGTTTCTTCAGTCACTATTCCCCCCCACACACCCCTCACTCTTTTCTCTGTGATTTTGTGTACTGCTGCTCCTGCTGCTCTCAGTTTGGAGCTGCAAACTGCCTCAGTCAGCACATAATCTTTAGAGATGGAAGGAAAAGAAGAGCGAGACACAAAAAAAGGTGGTGATTGTGAGGAGGTGGAGAACTCACAGAGAAATCCAATGTTTCCCTGCAGATGTGACCTGACACAACGACGGCGTTTATTCTTTTATAGTTTTGGTTTGTGGAAACACACAAATAGGTGAACGTCACAAATCCACGTCTTCAGATTTACCTCAGAACAGAAATCAATCAATTATGTTTTGCTTAAAGACCTTAACTTTAATGAGAGACTTTTGCCTATTAGCCCATGTGTGACTAGGTCATGATAAAATGAACTTTTTAACAAATATGCTTTTAAAACACACCGTCTTTCTCTTTTGGGAAAACGGACCAAAATTATTGATGACTCATCCTGCGCTGCACAGATTTCCAACCAGATGCTCTCGAGAATGACTGACATGAAAATAATGTCACTTTCTTTCTAACAGTGATGAAAATAATTCTCAGTTTGATTTTAGGCTAAACTTTGACTGTAACACGTTTTCATGAGAATCACCCAATTGCACAAATCCATCAAGTATCACAGTCCCAGGTGGAGAACAAAACGAGTTCAACAGCACAATTCACAAGTCAAAGTGCAACAGAGGGAAAAGCCTGTATAGATTGTAATGTATTTTCATTTATTTTCATTGTTTTCCTCTCTTGTTCTCTATGGCTCATGTTTACAGGCTGCTTTACATTCTCCTTCAACAGCACTGCGGAGATGATTGTTTTCTGAGGCGGAGGGTCGGCAGGGGATGAGAACTACAGATTGCTGTGGTAAGTCAGACAAATAGCCTACAAGTTGTTTATGTTTACTCAGTTACTAAAACCTTCTGTAATCACAAAGTCTTGGAGTAGGATTCAGTTCTCTCCAATCCTCCTCTCCACACAAATCCTCTCTGCACCTCCTCTCTCTCTCTCTCTCTCTCTCTCTCTTTCCTGATCAACCCTCCTCACCTCTCCTCTCTTCACAAATCCCCTCTTTTCCTCCTCTTTCCTTTTCCTGCCAATCCTTTCTGCTCCTCCTCTCTCCTTTCCTGATCAATCCTCCACTCTCCTCCTCTGTCCTCTCCTCATTAACCCTCTCTGCTCCTCCTCTCTTCTCTCCTTCTCTTTCCTCTCATCACCAAGCCTCTCTGCTCCTCCTCTCTCCTCACCATTCCCCTCTGCACACCAACCTTCTCTGCTCCTTATCCTTTCTCTCATACCCTCCGTGTTCCTCCTCTTTCCTCTCCTCTGCACTGAACGCTCTATTCTCCTCACGACTGCTGTTGGGAGCAGCTTTCATTGTTGAACATTCGGCAGAAATTACAGACAGTGGGAGTGGTCTCTCTTGCTGGTTTTGGAGCCGTTGTATTTTGTCAGATCATACATTAATAAACGAAAGCTTTCGTGTAGTTTACCCTCCTAATAGTGGACCATCAATACACACTGTGTGCAGAGGTTTTGTTATACTAGTAAGGGCCAAATATTTAATAACGTCCTAACAAATAATGTCAAAAAGATTTGTGAGGACATTTTAAATGGTCCTCACTGTTTGGAAGGCGTATAACATTGGGCCTCTGCTTTAATGAAAACGTATAGACCTGCTTTATCATCTGTCAGGTTAATACTGATTGTTTTAAAAGTAATACAGAACACTCACCAAGCCTCGGAGTTTGAGATATCATTCCTGTTTGTTCCTTGCCGAGATAACTTGCCTTAGCAAGCGCCACTAATTAACTTAATTAGAGTAACAGTCAATAAAAGTCAGTGAAAGGTCCTTAATATAATATAAAAACAAATTGTGTGTGTGTGTGTGTTTTAATTGCACATAAAATCCTGACAGAACTGATCTGTGGGTGTGTTTCTGTTTATATTACTCACAGGGTGGATATTATAGGCCATTAGGATGAACATCTTATCAGCAGAAACCTGGAACCTCATGGACTTCAGATCCTACAAGAAAACACACACCAGGGAAGAACATGTATGAAAACATCAAAACAAGTTCAGCTCTCTCTGCAGAATCTGTGGGATCTTGACAATTATCAGTAACAGTCATACATTTAAATGTGAAGTTTTTGTTAGCTGTAAAAATGTTCTTTGTCAGATTAAGGGAGACCCAGCTAACAGGGAACGTTCTCTGAACATTGTGTAATGCTCTTTCAAAGTCATCAAAAAAGTTCTTGCAGTAACGCAAGTAGAACTTTTAACGTTATATATCATATCAAAAATGTTACAGAATTAAAAATGTTTAAATAATGTTTTATAACCAGGCAATAATGCTAATACAACATCAAAAAACATGGACATTTTAAACATTCCTAAAACTTTTACAATTATTTTTTTTACTTAATAGAAACATTAGAGAAACTTTCTTACAACCTAGATTTGTTGGCTGGGGAACACTCAAGACAACGACATTGTAAGCACGTTTCTAACAGAATTTTCACAAACAGCTGTTCTGAATGATCGTTATTTTTGAGACTCTTTAGCTCTCTAAAGCTCTCACTGCCGAGAATAAAGCTTTCAAAGTGAACAGGGAATGGGGCGCTCCCTGAGCCAATAATCTGCATACAATGAACACAATGAATTATGGGTAAGAAACATGCTTGTTGGGGCATCAAAGCAATGTGAGGAATAAAACAGTGTTGGGAGGGGTTTCAGAGAAGGAGTCTGTGCCATCTTGACTGAAATCCAGTGAGCGGATGAGGAACTCATGACCCATATATGTCTCTCAGTGTCACACAGTGGCAGAGTTCAAAGGGTGGCCCTGCTAAAAGAATCTCTTTGAATGCTTCGAGATCAACTGAGTGGAAGTGTTGAGAAAGGGACATAAAAGACTGAGCTTTTAGTTTAAGATCCACAAAACACGATTTGCTTTATTTTTTTTACATTTACATTCATATATTTGGCAGATCCTTTTATCCAAAGTGACATTTAAGCTATACAAATGATCAGTATGTGTGAACCCTGGGCTTCGAACCCACAACCTTTGCACTGCTAATGCAATGCTCTACCAATTGAGCTACAGGAACACATTATTTTAATACCGGCGGCCACTTTGCCCTCATTGGAGTGACCCATTTGCCAGCCGTCCTTTGAATGGGGCTAATGGAAGTGTATGTGTTGTCCTCCTCACACACCTTGGGGGCTTGTCACTTTGTAGCATGCTGCTCTGAGCTGGTGGTCAGTGTATGTGTGTGTTTGCCTTGCCTCTATTCACTGTGTTGGGGCTTGCTGAGTGGGGTAGATGTTAGGCTGTCTTTATTGTGAATGCATGCGCGGGTATGTCAGCACACACTCACCAGGGTGCTGTTGTCCAGCAGTGTGGTTGTTACATTGGTGCCGAGATTGTGGATTAGAACGTGGCCCTCCCTAGTGCATACAGACACCTCTTCCTCTACAAAAACACAGATTAAAATCTAGTTTAGTTACGTTGCGTTATTTTAGGTTATTGTGTGTCATTTTTGGAGCACTAGGATCACCAAATGGAACTACAAAACAGCAAGTTTCTCATTGGTCAGAAAAATGTATAGTCCCTCCCCAAATTTACACCATCTGTTAAACAAATGTTGTTATGTTTGGCCCAATCAGGCTGCTCGAACAAACAAATTACAATTTTGATTGGTGCTGCTGATGGTGCAGACATGATCGTTTTTTTGTACAATTTTCAGGCGTTTTACCGTTTAGCCACGTCACACAGGGGTCGTGAACTTTAAAATCTTCATTTTCTAGGTTCTCTATGGTCAGATGAGACAGCCGCAGGAGATGAGATTCATCTAAAATACAAGATCAGACAGTCGGTTAGGGGCAAACGCGTACAGACATCATTTGTTCCCAAACAAAAATAACTCGCGTCTTCATTCAGTTCGATCAAAATGTACAATTTGTGCTTGTGAGGGTTTGAACTTCTACAGAACGACAGTCCTGATGCGACGAATGTAGCAGGCTGTCTGGCTTGCTTTGTCATTTCGCTTTTTCTTGTCATCTTGCATTTGTAGTTGTGAATGGATGTCTTATATATGAGCTCTCACACATACTCTCTCTAATCGTTGGCTTTTTTTCCATCTGTTGACTCTTCCCAGCAAACAGATGTTCTCAGAACATTGGCAAACATTCTCTAAATGTTCTTTTAAAGTTATGGAAACATTCTTACAGTAATGTTATTTTAACTTTTTTTCTTTAACGTTATATATCATTAAAAACGTTATTCTTAATTTGTTAGTGGTACATTTAAAAAAATAAAAAAATGTTCGAATATTGTTCTTATAAGCAAGCAAAAACATGTCTAATAAATTGGACGTTTTAACGTTCTTAGGACTGTCAAAATAACATTTTTAACGTTTTTTGTTACTTAATGGAAATGTTAGGGAAACGTTCTTACAACCTAAAATTGTTGGGTGAAACGACGGGTTCATCAACTTCCTGTTTTCCTTCTCTCACCTTTCCCTCCATTCCTGGTTAAGGTTCATCAGCCACCTCACAGAATTTATGTTCTATCAGTCTTATTGATCTTACCAGGGGTGAGAAGAAAAATGGAGAGGGTGACCAGGGACATGACCCCAAGGATGACCACCATGGCGATTCCGATTCCCTTCCAGTTCCGGGGAGGTCCTCCGGTGCCGCCTAACTCCTGCTCCAAAAACGAGAGAAGAACATTAAAGTACACAGAGAATTTTTTCCCTCTCGTACACACAGTTTTCTGCTGCAGGGGGTGAATGTATTAGTGCCGGCTCATTGACGGTGCCTCAGAGGAGGGACCTCATGCGAGGCGTTTGTATCACCATAGCGATCCTCCGGGGGGGAATGAAAGAACTTAACACTGACAGAAATTTGGCGTAATCTTTCATAAAACCAGTGAGCAGAGAATTCTTCAGGTGAAAAATAAGACGCTAATTGCATTCTATATTTTTGGCGTGTCTTAACTTCCCCCAAATGGTTCTGCATTTCACCTGTAACAGCTTAAATGGGGCTCGTGTATGTGTGTGTGGGGGGGGTGTGATGTGTGTGTGTGGGGGGGGTCGAGGTTAGTTTCAAGGACTCGGTTTAGCTCTCAGAATGTGTCTCGGAGAACCAAGGCTAAGAGAAAATGTAACACTGCCTCTGGACGGCAGGTAGGTAGCAGACCATCAGTCTTAATCAAGAACAATAAACAGCCAATCCACAGCTAGTGGAAAATCAGTACTGCTGGAGGGGGGTGGGGGGTTAAAGCAAGAGTTTACTCATCGAATGTCCATAAAACTCAGTGTTCATTACAGCGTTGTGCTTTGTCTTATGTTTCTATTGTAGATCTTCTTGCCTTCCCTCAGGGTTACACAGGAAACCGGATCTATGTTAGTAAACCTACTAACCCAAGATAACCCTGTCCTACTAACTCTGTCTTTGACCAACAGGCACCCAAGATAAAAGATCACAACAGCAGACTGCCTTCAGATACCAAAACTCATCTGTACACATTTTACACCTTTTAATCTGGACATTTTGTGTATGGGTATTTTTTATATCTAATTTTGGGTCCATGGACTAGCAACGCTAATGGCTCGCGGCAGCTGTATTGTTAACCCCGCAATCTGTAGCTTTCACCTCTCTATCGCCATCTCTGTTGGAAACAATATTGCAGGTTACTTCAGATACATTTCTTTATTACGTACATTGATGTCAAATGAAGTCAGATGTACATTTCCCAGGAAATTTGACACGACAGCTCAAATTATAACTAACTATTACAAACTTCCTGCTGGGATTCTGGGTAAAATAAGAAGATTGTGTTGATCACTGATCTCATGTATTTGCTCAATAATTGTTTTTGTTCCTTTTTAACCCTCAAAAGTTACAGATAGCAGCTTTAAAATACTGTAAATATTTTCACATTTTAACAAAAGTAAATGAGCTGTTCTGTTCCTTTGTCATACATTCGAGGCAACAGACACTCTAATTACAGTCTCTTCGGATGCTGTATGTTGGGAAACAATAAGACAACTTCAAAAGCTTCAGAGGCTGCTGATGTGGATTGTTGCCAAAGGCTCATTATTAATAGATCACACTGGCTGCTTCACACAATTAAAACAGCTGCCGATTGCATATCATTAATCCATCTTCACTAACCCAGAGGAAAGAATTATTGCTCAGCAGTTGCTCTTTCACAGCTCACGAGATTTGATGGAGAGCTCAGCTGTTTCATTTAAGTATCGACTTAGTCTCTGGTCTCTTAGTCTCCTAGATGTTTCTCCTAAAATAGCTTAGGAAAAATAACAAATGAGACAATTGTTAAATAGGCACGGATCTGTAAAATTAATGTAGATTGTAGTTAAATTAATCTTTAGTAATATTTGCTGTTTGATTGCAGATGTGGCAAATCTGAGCTCCATTTGAGACATTGTTGAAACCTCAAACGTGATGTTCTGTCCTATAGGAGTGCAATAAACAAATCACAGTGGAGTTTTACAGACTCCACAGACCAACTGTTCCAGAATCAATTCAAGTTCCACAGTCTGAACCTCCTCATAATGATATACAATACCACACTGGTCTCAGATCAGCGTTAAAGATATTGGGTTACTGCATTGTTGTGATCCTCTCATTTCACAACACCCAACACAGTGGATACAGCAGCAGTGGCAACACATAATTAACATAATTTCTTCATACTGCTGAAGACTGAGGGTGTTCTGATTTCAAAGGCGTCACTCTCATTATAAGCTGAGAGTACAGTGCTCTCCCTGATCAAAGCTCATCCGCTCGCCTTCCATGCATCCCACAGGCTCTAAAATAACACCGCACTCCCAATGAAGATGCCTGTGCTTTTGGAAATAGGTTAGTACCCAGGATGAGAGATGAAGAAATACCAAACCTGGATGTTTTACACATTTTGGAAGAGAGGAATTTCCATCAGAGGGACGAGGTGCAGCTGCAGCCTCAAGATGAGTTCCAGACCAACATATGCCAAGCAGACAATCAATCCTCCAAAATCTAAACTTTATTTCATTGCACGAGGTTTGGCGTTAATATTAAATAAACAAAATGTATAAAATAAATTCTTAAATAAGTAGTGTTACCCATGTCAGAACTGGTAACAGGACTGAATGTGACGGGGTTGAAATTTTACCCTGAATAGCAACAGGACCGAAGGTAACAGGGTTGCATATGTATCCCACATTAAGCTAATCACTCAGTAGGGGTGAGCTAGAATAAATGTCTTTGGTAACAGGGTTGATTGCTTGAGCTTGCTGAATGCTGTGAACACAGCGATTATGTAAATTTGTGTAAAAACAAAAACAAAAGAAAGTGATAGTTGAATATAATCACTGTCATTTTAATATCCAGATCATAATTATACTTATTGATTACAATCAAGAAAGCCATGACATTTGAGAAGGGAAAGACCAAAGACACCATTTTTGGGCTGCTTATGCCGCACCTTTCCAATCACAGAAAAACCCATTTCGGTGGACCTCCACCCCAGGAGATTTAACAATTTCTAGCCCCTTTTGTGAAAAGAGAGGTGACAAATAGAGCCGTGAAGAAAAACTGACAGAGGCTGGCCTTCAAAACCTCAAGCACAGGTGTTGAAGTGACACATTTCTGGCCCAGCAGAATTCCAAGCGGACAGATTCCTCATTGTATTCTGTTCAAGCGCTCGGCTCACAAAGCAGCGCTTCTACAAAGCTGTCAGCCACACACGTCTCACCGCTGCTGCGATGCAGAAAGCAGGGCCGTGTGTGGGCGACAGTCTCATCAAACATGCACCCATGCTACAGGAGGGGGAGAAGCATCTCTAGTGGATTAGTCAGTAATGTATATCACATTAGGAAAACCACAGCAAAACGAGCTAAGAGCTACCAGAGCAGATCAATATCAAGAGAGGAGAGTGCAACACCAATGGGAAATAATTCATATGGGAAGTGGGGAGCTAACATGATCCTGAGATGAACGTGTTCTGTGAACATTACCGTTGTAGAACCCAAGAGAACCATGTGGAACCTGTGATATTCTGGGATTTCAATAGTTTGTCATCAATAACATCACTATTAATAATACTCTATGAAAATTAGCCGATATGAATATTAAAGCTGCAAAGCAACATTTTTTTAGTTAAAAATAAACAAAAATCAGCTATTGAGCAAGAACATAACAGATCAGTGGTCAAAACGTTTTCCTTACCATACCCTGATTTGCGGTACATTTGTAATAATGACTAATAATCGGAGTTGTCGGGTCCGATTCCATGGTACATGTCAGTTTGGATTCATTTAATTTCAATGTAAAGTAACCTGCAATTTTTGTTACTGAGGTGGTGACAGACGGGCAAAAGCTACAAATTACAGCTTTCACTCGAATCAAAAGTTACGGATTGCAACTGGCAAGTCAAATCAGTTAGCTTGGGCCGATATGCAATGCATTAGCAACTGCATAGCAACAGGCTAAAAAGAATCACTCAGAACACCTTATTAACCACATACTGTTGCGAAGAAAAAGTCTCTATTAATTCTGCTACTCTCACGGCTTTCAAACGCAGTTGTTTCTTTACTGACGGTTGCCATTTTGGAAACACAGGACACTTGGAGGAGCCAACTGGAGAGCATTGAAGGCAACAACCTCATTTTTAACATGGATCTCTTGGGATTCTAGATGCTTTGAGCAGCATAAATAACCCTGATGGGAGGTTCTTCAATTCACAGCGTTCGGCCGTGATGAGGAACGTGAATAAATCACTTTTGAGCTGAATCACAGAGACAACAAGAAGACCTGAGACTCGCATCATTCTGAAACTTCTGCTGAAATTCTGCTTTATCAAACTCCTGTCAAAACAACAATCTGAGGTTGTAAGAATGTTTCCCTAATATTCCATCATGTCACAAAAACATTAAAAATGTTATTCTGAATGTTCTAGGAATGTTCAAAAAGGTTGTATTAACATTGTTGCTTGGTTATTTTGCAACATTTTTAAAAGGTTCCGTTATCAACGGAATGCTGTAATGCTATAATGCTGTTATACACGTGATATATAATATACAATGTTAAAAAAGTTCTACTAACATTACTGCAAGAACGTTTTTGGATAACCTCGAGAGAACGTTAGCCAACATTCTAAAAGCATTTTCCTGTTAGCTGGGCAGGTGGCAAACATCACCTGCAATCCGTAACTACCAGCCGTGACTGATGATTGAGTACACATCAAATAAACATTAACCCAATCCCAATATTCCCAATATTCCCAATCCACCACAGCCACACCAGGTGTAATTTTGATGACTGATGTGAACGGACTGGATGGGGCCATTGACGATTCACTTATTCTTTCTATTGGCCCTTAGCTATTTATAAAAGAGGGCCATTAAGTTTTAAATATTTGTACAGACATATGGCATTTTTTATAGCCATACTGAATGACATGAACAAGTTACTGATGGTTTAAATGCTAATGGTGTGTTTTGGCTCAACCGGGCTGTTGCAATTAGAAAACATCTCCAGGGGCAAAGAAAAAACACAGCATTCAACCACATTACTGACACCAGTTCTTATTCTTTTATACAAGACTTTCAAACAAACCACGTTAAGACAGAAACAATTTAATCAACTAAAGCACCAAACTAATTTCTGGCAGGAAATGATTGCTTTCTGTTTTTGTGGCCACTATCACACACACACTCACTAAATTTATGAACTTATATATTGCTAATCATGCAGGTAAATCAGTTCTGCCTGTTTTCGAAAAAGAGAACTAATGATGCTTGTGGGAAAAGCGCTACAAGACTGAAGGTACAAGCGCCTTTCGGTACTGACGTCTGCTTTCGGCCAATCACAAAGCTGTTCCACTCACTACCTAAGAATATCATTTCCTCAGGTTGTCATGATGCCAAAACATATACTCCATATACATCTCTGACAATATTCCAGCCTGAAACACTGTGCCAGAACAACAAGACACAAGTCGTAACCACATAATGAAATTTCATCAGCAAATGTTGAGCCACACAATGTATTCTGCGTATTAATGTTATTTCAAAAACAAAGTGCACTTTATTGTTATTGCAACTGTACAATAAATAGTAAACAGCAGAAAGTGACTGTGGTTCTCCGAGCTCAATGTGCAAGGTAAGTACAGCCACAAGTCGGACGACAACAGAAAGCTGGTACGAGAAGGACAACAACAGGTGGATGTAATGTACACCAAAAACAGACAAGACAAGTTGTCAGCATGTCATTTATCATCCCTGCTGTCAATATCGAGTTGAGTTATTTATCTCTCTGTTGAGTTATTTGTGTCTCTCTAGCATTTTATAAAACACTCTCTGTTTGTACACATACTTTGTCATGCAATACAATAGAAATAATATTAGCCAACTATGAATCCACCAAATAATTAGGTACAGTATTAAAGTGAAAGCCATGAAAACAATAGTTTTAAACAGGTTTTCTGAAAGCTCCCAGTCTGTTATTGGCTGGCCAAGCACATTGTCACACCAATTGGTTGAGCCAACGTTGCTGTTCCAGGCTGTTCAGTTAACACCACACAACCACAGTGTTTAGCTGTTCATGATAATCAACCATGATCATCTTATTTACAGTTTAGTTGTCTCTCCATATTATACTGGGACAGGATCAAATCTTTTAATCACTGAATTACACACTTCACTTTGTAGGTCAATGTTGTTCATTAACTTTGCTTAGTACTTGCTTATGCAATTGCATGCAACTTCCAACACTGTAGTGATGTGACTTAACACTCATTAGACAACTAAACGATTCAGAGAAGCCACTACACACCAGAAGTGAGCTCTATGCAATGTGACAAGCCCCTTTGTTTAGGCAACAGGAGCAAGTTAATTCCCACGATGCATTTACACAAATGTCACCACTTACAATTTGTCTGATTAATCACAGCAATTCAAGCGCAAACCACTGAACATAAATATTAACAACCTTGAGATGTTTTCTAATACAGTCTGAGGTTATAGAAACATTTGAGGTTGGATTGAAAGAATATACAACAGCTTACAAAACACAGTGCTTCACAGCTAACAAGGAACGTTCTCAGAACATTTGCTAATGTATGCTGAAGTTCTCTCAACGTTATCAAAAACATTCTTGCAATTACATTAGGGGAAATATTTTATATCAAAAATGTTATTCTTATATAATTGGTGAATCATTGTCAAAAGTTACAGAATTGTTAGAATATAAAAAAATTTGAATAATATTCTTATAACAAGCCAAAATGTTAATACAGCGTCTACAAAACCGAACATTTTAAACGTTTGAAACAACATTTGTAACGTTTTTGTTACTTAATGGAAACGTTGGAGAAACATTCTTCTACTAGCTCTCAGGGTGCAACAGATGCTTAGATGCTTCATTTAGTCATATCATTAATGGAAGCGCGTGTGCTCTGTTAAATGTGCAGATTGTTAACAACACAGATCGTAAACAACTGGCTTTAAAATTTCGGCGTTTGTACAGTACAGAAATAACAGAAGACTAGAGTTTTTT
>JAZGTJ010009673.1:0-19071 GCA_036877575.1 Botia almorhae
GTAAATACATTGACTGATATAAACTTTGTTCATGCATACAGATTTATTAACTCATGCGCCGATGTGGTTATACTAAAAGATGTGCAGATGTATACTGAGAGATGCATGTACACGTTTTATCAAAGTTTGGCTTTAGTAATTGAACAAAACTTAAATGACATCAAAACGAGTATCCTTTAAGGTAACAGTGATATAAACTATATATATAAACTATGTGAACAGTACAGCATAAATGAATGTCTTACATCAATATATTAAGACAAGTTATTGCCTGGTTTATCAGACCCTAGTTTGTACTTTGATAACTAGAAATATTTGAAACTTGTATTGCATTTACTGCCCTTTTAACAACCTGTTATCAAATTATGACATTTCAGATTTCCATAAGATTTATAAAACACAATTGTGACATTCAGTCCATTTTACAGGCTATAACCTAATCATATGTTTATGCCTAGCAACATCTTTGTCTTTGATTTCCTTTATCACATCATCTTTCGTCTGCCACGTTTGTTAGTTGACAAGACAAACTTCTGACTGAGCTATAAAGGATAATGCTTGCACGCCATATAACAGATAATCTTTGCAATCTCTCAGAATGCCTTCCTTTTAGCTTATCTGCCATAGCTCTGCTGTAAATTGGGCACCTAAGAGACAAATGGATCTGACTCACCAGTTTTCATAAGCACTTCAAATCGATCATATTTCCTTTTTCAAAGACCAGTGGAAAATGCCATTAGGGCCTGAGTTCAGTAATACCGCACCAACAAGCCAAATGTGAATGGGGAATTCAAATGTGCCAGCACAGGAGGAAAAACAACCTTTTCTGTGCCACAAATCTCTCTGTGTACGACCATCTACCTTCTAAAGTGTCAGAGCATTTAGCTCCAAACTCCATCATATCTGCATTAACCGCAGAATGGCCGCCATTACAATGGAAATCGGTGACCTCAGCTTTCCTGGGTAAATCCATACATTTCCCTAATGTTTGTGTGAGGTGATTGTGAAGACCATTAATAGCAAGCCAAATCCAGTGGAAAGAGGAGAAGATTGGCTCTGCTCGAGCGAGGCCGCTTCTCTGCTGTTTTTCGTGGGCCAAGTAGCAAATGGGGCCAACAGATGGAGACGCATCAGCGTGGCACATCCAGGTGCGTGAAAGATTTGGCTCTATGATGTTTCCAATACCCATTATTAATACTGACAAACACCCATGCACACGAAAATTAAAAGAATTTATCACACGCCTTATTATGTGCGGGACATAGAAACATCACACGGATTTAATCTGAGAGTTTAGAAAGCTCAATGGAGTCATTGACCAAAACCAAAACAACACACCTGCCTGATTGCATGTAATAACTCACAGACATGTCTTTCATTGTGTTGGGCTTTAGCTCAGATGCTCAGGTGAATTTGACTTGCATTAAATATGCATTCACACTGTATGCTGTTGTGTTTGCAAGTGGCTAATGCTGTCATTAAATCTGGAACTGGAAACCATGTCAATCAAGTTAAGGTGTCTAAGATATTCATTACATCATGCATATTACAGGTTAACATTTCTTTTTCCTTTGAGATAAACAACGGATGATTTAAAATGGGCTGGTTGGCCGCGATATCTCAGAGTTTTAGAGGGAGATGACAGGGCAGACAGTACACAAGGCGAGTGTTTCCGGCAGATTTTACTGCATTTTCAGCCCCATTACGGAGCCACAATGGCCCAGTGTTCCGATCCAACATGAGTCTTCAATGAAACTGGCTCCAGCCGTCGTAGCTTTTCGCTCTTAATCTCTCTTCCTCCTCTTTCTTGCATTTCAGAGCTCACAGTTAACGACTGAAGGCCTAACCACCGAGGAATTACCGAATTACTCATGCTGTTTCTTTTTTTAGGATTTAAAACCGCATAGCTAAGCACTGCATCCTTCTCTCCAGAGCCGAAGTTGTGTTTCCAAACCCGTTAGAGTTGATTCTGTCTAAATAACCCTCCAGAGTCTGAATGAGAGGGTGGGCGGGGGATGAATGTAGCTCTGTTCGTTTATTGTGCACTCCGAATGAGGCAGTATGTAGGTGTCCCCATGCCAACGGGGAGACATGACTGAGAAGGAGGATAGGCTTTTAATAAAGGACTCTCTGTGGACCCCTCCCTGACTGCTAAACTGCTCTTCAGTAATAAAGAAAATAAACAATATAAACAATATTTCTAAAGTCATTTTTTTCTAATGTCATTTTATGTTCAATACTCATCTGCCACTGACTGTAATGTCCTTGAGTTCTCTTCATTTGTAAGCATTTCTTTGCAAATATTGATTGTGTGATTAATTGTGATTATTTCTAATATTATTCCGAATTGATCGACAGCTATAAAAATTGCACTGGCCTGAATCAAGACTGATTCGAGACTATTGATCATTCTGGTTTATTTGATATATGTTTATTCTTTCTTACATTGCTTTCCACTGAGTCATGCTACTTAACTTCTAACCTTTCTGTGCTTGCATTCTGTGTGTTGCTGGGTCAATGCTGCTTTAGTTACAGAATAATTGAGGTACTAAAGAATTAAAATGATCATCCACAGAATGCTATTGATTAGCTTGCATGGGGAAGCGGTAATGACTTACTCTCTGCGCTGAGCATAGTTCAAGGACTTGTTCCAATTGTCCCTTAACCTTAAATTAGGCACACAGAGCAAATACCTATACATACTAAATAATGACATCACGTTCAGGCTCTATTCTTTTACTAAACGTGCTACTGACTCTGGATTTTTGTATTCTTTAAAGAAACCCAATAGACTTTTTGACATAAACAGAAATGACTTAATCTTTTCACCATCTAAACCATCACCAAACCATTACTTTGGCAAATCAATAATATATATGGAAAGTTAGTGACAGATTTGAGTTGTCCTATGATGGCACCCCAATAAAGCCACATAATTCCTACACATCCCTGAGTTCTCTCCCCGTGGACATTAGACAAGCGCGTGTTTGCTGCGACAGCGGCCCAGGACTGACATGGATTAGAGTGGATAACAGGCTGCAGCAGCCCAGCAGGCTGCGACCTGACGGCTGTCCACCTCACTCAGCCCTCCTTGCCTCTAAAAACCCATGTCTGATTCTTGTTTTCTGCCCCGTCCTAATTCCCTTCTTCTGATCTCTCTGTGTAACTTTGTCCAGCTTATCTTTCTACATTGATCCAACTCAAGTCAACTCACCTTGACTTTGATTGCATGCTTTAAAAGATGGAGCAAATATGGCATTCTGTATGTGCATAACAGAAAATCTGTGAAACTTGAGCGGTAACTGGTGAGCATTAGTGAGTTGAGCAATAACTAATGGCACCTCTCAGTGGAGCGCTGCCAAATAAAACCAGTTGCAGGCTTTTGACTGTGATGTGTCATGTTGAAGAGGGACAGAGGAAGGAAGGGCACAAAAACATTAAAAAACAGCATGATAAAGAGAAAGTGAAGGAGAACGAGACATGAAAAGGAGAGAGGAGAAACAAACAAGGCTCAGGTGGAGGGGATGTGAATGGATTAAGTGTGTAATCTAATCACAATAGATCAAAGATAAGAACGCACTATATCAAGGTCCTTAAAACGACTTGGGAGTGACAGGAAGCAAGGCAAGAGGTTCTACAGCTGATATTGGCCGCTGGATGACAGAAAAGACCCTCACATTTATAGTACATGATAGAACCAAAGTCTTTACAAGCATTGTTAAAACGTTCAAAGAGCGTCCATTTTAAAAATGAATGAAAAAAATAATTTAGAATTAGTAAAGAACAAGGGCTTTACAACGACATTCGGTGATAGATTTTTCAAATATGCCACAAGTATGATATGAACGTTTATTGTTGGGGTTGTATTCTTTTATCTAAAGTTTTTTGTAAACACTCAAAATCATTTCTGACCTTGAATTACTTCTTGTCCAAGAAAGCTAATGTATTCTAAAGTACACTAATAAAAAGAGACATCTGACAGCTCAAGGCTAAAAACCTGTTAACTTTCCACATACAAAATTCATTCCATGCCTGTTGTGCTCTCTCCTCGGGGTTGGCTCTCAGTGTAAATGTCACGTAAATCTAGCATGTTATTTTACCTTGCTGTGTCCATGATCATGGCTTTAAAGCCTTTCACCCAACAGAAACAGCGCAGTGAAAACTTCTTCACCCTTAATAATGATCATTTTTACATTTCTAGAAGTTATATTAGTTTAGGTGCCTTAATTTACATCATATAGAATACCCAGTTATGTTCCTCCTTCAATCTGACATCATCAACATTTATTCTCCTGCATCAACAACTCCTCCGGCATTCCTCCTCCACCTCAACTCCACCATATATGTAGTAAATATTAAATATAGCTAAGTACAGGGGTACTTAGAGCTTCAATTGAGCCTAGACGACGAGCTAAATCAGTTTACCTTCACTTTTATTTAAAGATTCTATTAACATGGTAAACTGGTGAATGTACCGTGTGTATACATAGATAACTCTATGTCATTACTGTCAGTGTTCTAGTCACGTATATTGATATTTTGAGTCTTTTACTTACAGTAAGGTAATAAAGTAATATTTAGTATGAACTGGAAGCAACTCTGGTGTCACTGAGTAAACTCTATCTCTTGACAAAGGCACTCTCCAATCCACTGGGATTTGCAGATAAACAGCAAACCTGTTTGTTTTCGTTACCTTCAACATCTGTTCAAACAGAAGCTCATTTTCTTTAACACACTATCATGTGTGCTTTGAAAAGAGAAAGGCTGTGGATTGAGTAAACATAATGCAGGAAAGGTAACTACACAGCGCAATGGGTGACAAAAACAGTGTCGTGTGGAGGATTTTTCACTGACTCTGTGTCCTCTGGTGCTTAGCTCTACCACTGCGCTAGAACAGCTCTGGTGGGAGCTGTCCTTGGTCCTGACTTGGCTGCCGCAGCAGATCGCGACTAACATTCGAAACAAAGTTGTAAAGCTGCAAAAAGTTGTAAAGCCGCAAAGCTGTTAAAGCTACTAAACGTTTAACGATGTTCATTTATTCTCTTTGTGACCCGAAGTTTAAAAAGCCTTAAAGTCGCTTGTGAAAACAGCCGGTGATGTAACGTGGCGGAAAAGACGACATAGGCAAAGAGAGCGAACGGAGCTGTCCGCGGTCCTGAAGTGTCGCAAAACTGAGGTGGCAAGCCACAGGTCGCTCTGAGTGATTCCTTGCCCGCTTTAAACAACTGACGGGATGCACTCGAATGCATTGTTCTCATATAGCCGCGGACAATGGTCATAAAATAGACAAAATATACTAAAGACAATGAATGACTCAGTAAATACTGTTAAAAAAACAGTGCATAATTTCAGCTTTTTACTTACTTGGATTTCATTTCAGGCCGTACAAACGTTAAGAAATTTTGTATTTTCAGACAACCCAAGAGACTGCCCAGAACTGAGTTTACGCTTTAACCTCCCACCCACCAACATGATGAAAATAATTGTCTGAATGCATTTAAGAGAACCTTGCGCCCAGTTGCGTCACAGACACGCATTGGTTTCGCGACGTTTGGCGTTGTATAAAGTAAAGTGCTATCAGCTATCAATGATTACGGGCGAGGAAAATGGTTTTCAGGCAAACTCCCTCACATTCTTACGTCACATATTGTTTAGCTGGAATACGGGAACGCGTTTCGTCTCGAATGCTTCTGCAAGGCTGTAACATCTGAGGCTGAGCACGAGCACATGATTACCGAAAAGATTTGCGTTCGTTCACATTGGAAGAGAGAAACGAATTCACGCAATACATTTCTTCAAACCTCGTTTTTCACATATTCTTTAAATCTATATTTTATTGACTATCATTATCGTGAAATACTAAACTGTTTTGATTTAAAACACATAGCAGGTGAGGACATTTTGCGCATTGTATATTCTGATTCCATCGCATTGATCCACGGACCACACTGCCTGCATGATGAGTTCAGTCGTGGCCGAGAAGCTGAATGGGCATTAAATTTGCATTCCCTTCGAGTAAGAGAAAAGCCCATTATATTACAGCAGTCATAGCTTATGCGCTAAAACGAAAACTCTAAAAGGCTTCCGAGATATACTCAGTTTATTAATGAAGCATGAGAGACCCGTGTGCGCCCTTTTTAAACGGAGCTATTCTGAAGCTTTGGTGCCGCTCAATGGAAAAGCAGAAAACTGCTTGACGTCTTTGCAAGGGTGCACCGGACTCATGTTCACGATATTACCGAGCAGCCACCGTCACCTTATGTGTGAAAGCGTAAAATGTCAACCGGCTTTGTGGATCCATTTATCGGCATTTATCATCCTAAGCAAGGCAGCAACAGCTCACTTACCAAGAAATGAAACTAACGAATCTTAGCAGCCAGAGTGAAGTGCCCAAAATTAGTTTTAGCTGTAATGCTAAATGTGGGCCAAGCTTCTCGTAAGATAAATTACAATCACTGCACCGACTGCATATTAACTACAGTTATTAGTTTAAATTTCGTTCTATTCGCAACACACAAAGAACCTTTACATTACGTGAAAAGTTCACCTGTGTTCAAAGGTAAACGTATCCTTTATTTTACAACGTGACGCTTGTTATTAGCTAAATAAATACTTTGAACTGTCTTCTGACTCTACTCCACTCCAAGCCAGATGAAACAGCCTTTGTGGTGAAAAGCCAAAAAACAAATAATGATCTCTAGATAATGACTTGCTTGATCGAACGGAAATAATTGACATGAAGAAAATGTATGGTGTATTTTTGTATTTTTTTACAGCCTGAAAATAGCGCAGAGTCAAAGTCCAGTTTTGTCGGCATGAACCACCCCCCTCACCCCCATCCTCCGTTTTCACATACGCCCCCTTCCTCCTAAACTCACTCATTCACTCTTGGCTCCCACACTCACGAAATCTTGCGCTACACACACACGTCACATGCATACACACACAAACGCATATTGGCTACAAATACGTATTTTTTGGAAGCGGTGATCTGCATGTTTTTTTCACATTTCAATAACCTATTCTGGCTGATTTTAAACTAAAGAGATACCAAAAAACAACAACAAACAACAAAAAACAACGTCTTGCTCTGGGGTACATGTTATCCCAAGACATAAAACCACATATTATGCTTCCACGGGGCAGACCAAAGCTGGCAGGAAACGACACCAGTCCAGTACCAACAAATCCGTCGTTTAAAGTACACACGGTTTTGTTACCCGAGAATATCACGTCAGTATAAATGATATAAGCTACTTAGCCACTCTGTGTACAGTCTCTTTATATTATTTGCCTGGTGGTTCTCCAGTGTGCTGTTTTTATCCACGACTGTTGGATGCGAACCCATATCAATGAAACGCATGACCCAACATTAGATGGAATACCGTTGGCATGAAATTGACAATGACAGGAGTCTATACACATGTCAGGGCTGGAAAGGGTTGCGCGATCACAAGTTCATAAGGATCTCGTGTATGGCAACAGGGAGCGCGCATAGACCGCTGCTCAGCGCACATGCAGCATAACTGGAAACTCACCCTTAGCCGACGCAGCCAACAGCCCCATATAGAAGAACAGCACCCCGCTCCAGTGATGTGCCTGTACTCCCACCTTCATTAGCGCAAAAATCCTTATACCATCCAGTTTTCTCGTCCCGCTGTATGTACATCTGCACTCTGTTCTTACGAGTCCCGATCTGTCAGAATTCAAAGAGGCGCTCATGGTGGGTATTTTTTTTTTGCAGGCACGATTATCAGATGGTTTTAAAAGGAAGATTCACTTGGTGTCGGCGCTGAGAAAAATCCCAGTGCATCGAGACTGGACTCTCGCAGCTGGACTGAACCATCTCATGCGAGCCGCGGGGTGAGCCGATTCTAATAGACGCTTTCTCACCAAAAAAGAGAGGCTGATAATGAGAACTGTACCTTATCTCTCCGCAGCTCACATAAACAACGCAGACGGCTGGAGTCCGGACATTGCTTTCGAACTGAAAATGTAGCGGACGCCTATACACTCCCACACGCGCGGTTTTAAGTTGTATTTACAGTTAATAAACAGTGAACATCCACGTTTCGGTCTTTCTTCAAATGACTCACAGCGCTGTAGCTGTGAGGAGACAGCTAATATGCACACGTTGTCGCCACCCACTCGCGGAAGTTTACAGCCTTCATCACTGTCTGAATATTTTCCAGGCGTGAAAATAATCGTTAAGGGATTTCGACCGCCGAAAACCATTGGGTTCACTTTTACAAGACTTTGCCAAATGAACTGAAGAACCTGACTGGAGCATGAGCTGACAGCATCTCTCTCTCTCTCTCTCTCTCTCTCTCTCTCTCTCACTCACTCTTAACACGACCGATGTGCAATAATACAAGCTTTATATTTACAGAATCTGAATCTAAAAAAGACCCAAGACTAGCTCCATTGACAAATCTAATCTATATGGCTCTGTATCTCTGCTTTCGCGTTTGCATAAAACTAAATTTACAAACAGCTTCTCCACTTGTCTTTTTTCTTCTGAGGACGCCATCAGAAGTGCATTAGCCTAATTGTATCCATTTGCGTATCTGCTAAGCGTTTTGTTTTTGTTTACGTTCATAATGCTTTACAATGTTTAATCTAAACATTCCAAATGCATCAAGCTACAGACAAGACGATCATAAACTCTAAATGATCATTTTTGTTGGAAGAGAAATGTAAAATGTTTACAAGACCTTTAACGTATTAGGGCCATTTCCCAGTCCTCTGTAGATTCAAATATTTATGTTGTTGTCTGTTAAGATTAAACATAATATATGTTAATGACATAGCATGAGTATAAAGATGTTATCCATAAGAGGTAGAAAAATAATCCATGCATTTTATTACAAATATTAATAAAAAGAATTTAACAGGTCCTCTAATTTAATCTATTGAAGTACCAAATGTAGAAGTTGGATTGTACATCCAACAACATTTGTGAATTTATATTAATATCATCAAAAATTAGAGGACAAATAATTCATTTTTCTCACGTTTAGAAACTTTTTTCTAAATGATAATTATTGAAAAAAATATATTCTAGTTAGCTTGAAGAAATATATCTTAAAAACATGTCTTACATTACACAGAAACAATGTCATGAATGTCTATACAGAGCACATGATTCTATAAGACAAAATATGAATGATTTATGATGGTGCAAAGTTTGAAAACAAATACAAAAAAAGTTGGACTGTGTTTTACTACTCTGTAAATTACCGTATATGCAAAACCTGGCCATGGCAGCCCATGCTAATGGATCTGCCATCTGTCTCCAGTGGTCTGTAGAAACACCAACTTCATTTCAGGTAGACCACGTAGCGATGGCGAGATTGCCTTCTGTTTTGAAATATTTATACCAGGACAACATATGCCCCATCTACAGCCACAAAAGTGCAAACAAAGAGTCTCTTTCAAAGGTTCATGTCTGGTTAATTCATTTTTTTAGTCTTTCTGTGCATCTGCAGCACGTTTTCACTAGAATCTAGAATATTTTTTTCCAGTTGCAATCACAATTCACCTGCAGTTTGAAATAATGCACGACTCCTCTTTTTATCAGGAATATGAGGCATCTGGACAAGCCCTGGTTAAAGATTTAGCATAACATGACACATCCTCCTCTGCAGGGTCAGGGTGTCACTGCCACTAATCTATGTTTTCTTGATGACAGAGATTGCCATGGTCATGAGCCTCACACACCAGAAGAACATCACAAGCCAGGAAAAGACCGACAGCGGGTTCTTCAAAGGGGTTCTTCAACCAAACTCTCCTTCCTGAACAGACCACAATGAAACCAGAGCTCCCTGAGGGGCCATCGATGAAGACTTTCCTCCGCTCCCCCCTCCCGCCTCACCGTGGGTGGACAGACCACCACAGCAAGGCCCCCTTAGACAGAAAGGCTCCTATGAAGCATCTCTCTTAAAGAAACCAAGCATTCGACCGCCTGGTGGTGAACAAGAGCAGACTCTCAAAAACAAGAAAACATCCAAGGTTTAAGCATCTCTCCAAGTAACTTCAAAGATAGAAACACAAATGTCCCAGGGCTCCATTGTTCAACCCTGCTCACCCCAAACAGGAAGTATCTTAGAAGAAGCAAGTGCGTGAGGAGAAAAGCCTATACAGGAAGGACAAAATATCTCAATGTCAAGGGGTTATCATCTACCTGTGTTTGATCAGTTCCATACAGGTGATAAAAAAGTGTTACCAGCATCACAATATTGAGGTTCCACACAACATTAAATGTTCCACACATATCGTGTTTATTTTCCCCCACACGCCTATGAAAACTGAAACCTAATTCAAAACTAAATCTAATACACTGTCTTTTATGTTCTCATGGTTTTTTTTCAGTAAACTGGTCTATGGTTGGAGTCATTCTCTCTGTGTATCCACGTTTGTTTGGGGGGGGGTCTCAATGACTGCATACCACCAGAGTCATATCAACCTCCATAGCAGCTTATTGGACTGTGCAGCTGTGATTTTTATATATTGCAAGATGACATGTTTTTCACTACAAGTAGTTTTCATTCAACGGACATAAACAATTCTGCTGCTCATATTGGCCTGCTGAGCCCGGGTAGTTTATTCCAGGATAGCAATTATAGAACATAATTTAAGGTAACAGTAGCGATAGCAATCAAACGAACGAATGGCATCTTATCGGGTTGGGAGTCTTTGCTAGTGACACAATGCATGGCACTGATGAATGGCTTACATTAGCGGACAGGGAAAGTGTTGTTTTTTGTGTGTGAGGACGGCTTTGGAAGGTGCTCAGTCAACTCGCTCCTCAGGGCATGAAAGAAGCCCCTTCAACCCAAAAAGTCACTCATTATTTTAAAAATGAAAAACCATAAAGAGAAGCGCATTGGCCCAAATCAATATATCCATTTCCTCTTGGTAATGGAATCCGTTTGTAATAGTAGTTCAGTCTAAACACAATCGATCTGCAATCTTCGTTTTGTTGTTGTTGTTTTTCTCACTTTTTGCCTTTTTACTGTTGCCTGTTCTTTTATATTGAACAGGTCAAAGGTAAATGCAAATTTAGATACTGATATATGCATATTGTATATTATATATACAATATACAAATTATATATTAGTTCAAAATACGCAGTAAATGGCACTAAAATAATCCATTTGTATCTCATTCTTTGTTGGTGTAACCTAATTTAGTCTTGTTAATGTAGTCATATTACATAATTTCATAAATAATATTTTTTACTTCAATAAAACCACCCAAAGCGATTTTTAGCATTTTTTAAAATGGTGTTTTGAAAGTTCTAGGAACATTATTTAAACATTTTATTCTGTAACATTTAAAAAAAGATTATTGATAACTGAAAGAACTTTAGCCAACATTCTGAGAACATTCCCTGTTAGCTGGGTATATAGACACCATACAAAATATATGCATTTTAGTGTGTACATTAATTTTAAAGGGACAGTTGTTCATGTAAATGTAATACTTTGTATGTAAATATTAAAAAATCACATATTCTGCTTGCCAGGGAAAAATGGCTATTGGATATGCTTGCCATTCAGTCCCTCATTTCTTAATCCTGTCACCTGCTCCTCCTAAGGTGGAGAAGTGAAGCTAAGTGGGAGTGCAGATGGTGCCCACATGGCACAGAACTGGGCTGGCATTGTAACTGTGAGTGTGAGAAACGCAGCTGGCCCTGCTGACAATGCCAAGCGCCATATCCACCATAAGGGTGCAAAGAGAATGGCCACAGATTCAGATTGCCAAAGTTGATTAGCTCACCATAATCATTGTTCTCATTTATTTATTCATTCTGTTCATCTTACTTTCTTTCTTACTCTACTGCAATCATCCTATATCACATGATTATTACTAATGAACTGTGTTTGTATATTTGTGGTTACAGATATCTCAAAGTCAGAGAGTGTGGATGTGATACAGCCTTGGCTATGGCAGTGTGGAGCAGTTGAATGGCAGAGATATTTTTAGAGGTGTCCTCAACAATGCAACTCATTGCATGAAGGCACTGCTCTTGTCATACCAGCCCCTCTGACCCCTTGGTCACTGCCAGCCAACTGTTCTCTGTTTGCCCTGCCTGAGTTTGAGGTACCTGCTTACTGGAGCATGGCATTCCCATGCTTGAACCTGTTGATTTTCACTCTACAATGCTTCTGTAGATGCATCTGTGAGAGCACACTTAGGGATGGAAGAATAATTGTATTTTAATTGAGTGTGTAACTGTATCATGTCCCCTTAGAAATGATTCAGTGCATTACAGGGTCTAAATGGGTTTGTGTATGAGTAATGTTTTAAAGGCAAGAGACACACGGGATAAAGGATGAGAATAGTGCTTTGGGATTCATTTTGTGGGTGTTGTTTGATATTCTGTGATATTTTGCTGTGGCACAGAATTTAGCAGAACGGAGCCAACGAGTAACAAAAAACAAAAGTCCAATTACTATGCCTTATTAGATGCGATTCCAAACAGTTTATTAAATATTCATAGCATGGAGAACCTTCAGTTGATTAGCCATAATTAACATTTCCTCTGCATGCTTGTTGAGACATGGGTGTTTACCTTGAAGAACTTTGAAGGAACTTTGCTTGCTTTGTGGCCAGCCCTCCAGAGCATTTATACAAACAGCGTGCCTTAGAACCAGACTGTGTGCTGTTGCTAGGATACACAGGTTCCTCATTCTTGAGCAATTAGATTTTTTCATCTAGAGCCTATCAGAGAAACCATTATTTCATCATATAGGCATAATTTTGGACTGGACAATTGTCCTTGTTGAAATGTCTACGTCCTAAATTATTTATTTGGCAGGAAGGGATGAGATTTTCAGTACTGTTAAAAAAAATCTGATATGAAAAGGCTTTGGGGTTATTGAGTTACAGTACAGAAGAGAGTGAGAATTGTGGAGAGACGGCAAAGAAAAAGTGAATAGAATTTTTTATGCCTATTAACTGTACCTGCAATTTACCACAGCTTCAACTTAATTATCTGTTGGCCAATAGACAAAGGAGGACAAGTGTGATTAACATGCTGAAATGATTGTCAGGATGTTGCTTAGCTACGGCCGCTGTCAAAACAGAACAACAGAATTTGTTATTGACAGCACACAGTGAGTTTATTGTTCTGTTAACAGTTTAAACTTATATTATCACAGCAAGCTGCTTCGACGCTTTATGCCAACATAAAACGCTTCTTCCTAAGCCAGCAAACAGGCCTTAATGAAGCCTCATCAGTAACTGGCTTACAATGCCTTACATAGGAACTCCACATGTTTCACAACAACGTGCTAACGTTGCTAACAACGTGATACTTCTGCATAAAATTACATACATAAGAAAAATAAAAAATCTTTTTTATTCATTGCATTCATAAGCCATTGCTTGCATAAATATTGCATACATATTGAATAAAATATAAGTATATTCTATTAAATTATTCTATTAAAAATAAATCTCATAAAATATATCTCTTATATACGTCTTATAAAATATATAGTGTAAATGAGCTACAAGGCTAAATTGTCCTTTTTTTATTCATTTTGCTGAAACATGCATCAAAAAACTTCAAAAGAGCCACTTAAGCTCCTTGGAAACAAACTCAGAATAGTGTTGTGCTTCCAGCACAAAACATTATCATTAGCATGGCATACAGGATTTTCCACATGTATCTTCTGCTTAATGTATGATGTGACGATCAGGATAGCACTTAATAAAATAGCCCCGTTTATTCTCACATTTATTTATGTACCATGCCAAGCAGTTTCCAAGAGACATGTCACAGTGCCCACGTTCCAAACAAGGCGTCTGAATATCCCGGCCTGCTGTTTATTGGCATTTTCTTGGCTCTGCTCATTGGGCATTGATTTTATCTCTCCTTTTCTATATTCCTATTCAGTTAGTTATTTATGCTCGTTTAGATTTTGCTCCCTGCCATGAAACCACTCTCGCTCCATTTCCTTCCACCTTCCATCTTGCATAACATCCTTCGCTCCTTTTGCCAGGCACATCAAGGAAGCTGTGTAAAGTTTGCCTGCCCTCCTAATACGACAGCTGTATCTGCTTCCAAACAGCACCAGTACTCGTCATTGTCGAACGTCCCGCGTGGCTTGTTCTCTCCGATTAGCATCCACTCAATCAGACTTCACTTGCCTTCACACTGATGTGTCATTATGGACCGGTTACAATCTGTTTCAGACAGGTGACTGTCATGCTACTGCTTTACCCTGTGTGACAACTGCAAAGCTGCACTGCTTTCCAAAATTCCCAAAATACTCAGCTGTCACAGGACGGGCCCTTGAACCTGTCAACACCTTCGTAGCCTTATATTTAAGAACAATGGTCACAGGTGTGTGGATAAATGGGTGTGTGAGACAGCAGTGAAGGCCGACTGATAAGCATTAGCATTTTGAGCGTTTGTGTCACCGCACGGTAGCTGCCGACGATCATGTACCAGTGCTGCGATGGGAACTAATTGAATATGGGAGATGCTATTTGTATGACTCTCTGTGGTGATGTATGCCGCTCATAAGAGCCCTGAAATTCAGGATCATTCCTCAATCTTCTGTTATCTGCGCTCTCTTCCTCCTTTCGCTCCTGCAAGCATTTTGTACCATTTGTTTTCACTGTCCCTTCATCATGCTTCCAGTTGCATCACGCAATCATAAATCACACGCTGATGTCATGACTGGAGCGCGAATGCTTGTTTCTGTTCTCGAACGTGCAGAGGTCCGATGGCAGTGGAGAGAATTAGCAAAGCATTATGGGAAGGGTGCCCAGAGGTCCTTACGGGGAGGTAATAATCATGGACACTTCTGCCCTAAGCACCTGTGGAGGTATGTAAACCGGCTGTGCCAAGGCCTTGGAGGCTGGCGGCTGTCTAAATGAATCAGCACTTTGGAATAATCCGATGGTATTATTTAGTGAGCCGTTTGGTTCAGCCAATAGCAGTTAAGTCATGCTGGTTATTGTGAATTATGAACCCCTTCTTTCACTCGCACACAGCCATTTGTATTCATAATTTGTAATCGTTCATCATACCTTAAACTTTGTGGGCTGTGTAAGTACTTTTAGGTGTGCGTGGTTCTCTGTTGAGTGTGTATGTACGTGTAGACTTGGCTTATAAAGATATATAGGAGATATTATCTGTGTTTAACGAGTGTTGCAGGGAAAATTAGGGTAAAAGTCATTTAGACAGTCTTTGAAGGTAGTGATACCAAGTTTCCAATGATAACTTTTTAAATGTATTTGCATGTATACAGCTGTAACAACAGAAAAGTTCTGCTATACAACATCACATTAAAGCTGCAAACCATGACTTTTGCCTTTCTTTCATCATCTCTCATAGAAACAGAAAATTGAAAGTTAATTTCTTATCGGGTGAGTTTAAATTCTAAACAACTGCTATAAGATGATACAAATACTCCAGCATCTTCAGCAACCCCACACACAACATAGTAGCCATGGCAAAAGACTATAAAGCCTCACAGTGGGTAACAAGCTAGTGCTCACGTCCTTTCTTTACAAATTGTCAAGGCAGCAGAAAGGTTGAGCCCTGCTGTTGCCTGCTTTTGTGAAATGCAAAGAGGCTGTAAAGCTGTAGGTAAACATAGATTTAACTTGAGAGTGTCCATTCCACTTGCTTTTTTAAAGTAAAATAAACATGTCTGCACTTCCAGAGCCTCTGAACCCGGTTTTATACTGAATAATATATAAATGGCTACGATTTTGTGCGCTGTGAATGTCTTTTTTGAGAAAACAGATACAAAGAAGTGAATGTACAGGTCTCAGGTCAGCTGTGTGGTACCAGCTGAGGTGTTTACCCAGCTAACAATTTTAGGTTGTAAGAACGTTTTCGTAACATTTCCATTGAGAAAAGTAACAAAAACGTAAAAGTTCTAGAAAGTATATGATAAACGTAAAAGCTGAAGAAAGTATATGAAATATATGATAATATATGATATATTGTATGATTTTGTCATTTAGTCATGATAGATATTATATTATGTTAAAAAAGTTTTACTAACGTTTTTGATAACTTTGAGAGAACTTTTACAGAACATTAGCTTGGTGGATGCATTATCAACAGGAAGTAAACATATTACCTCAGCGACACTTTTACGTTCATGTGACTACGATATATGCCTCTGATGATATTTCTGAGAAAGGAAAACTAAAGGGGAGGTATAGATCTTCAGATCAAGGCACTTTGATGTCACAGCAGAATCTTTGGTCTTACACATCTGAGGCGCGCTAGAGAAAAGGAATTTCCTTTCTCACACAGAGGGAGACTTCTTTTAATGCTTTTTTAATCTCTCATTTGAATCTGTGACACTGTTCGGATGACAAAAATGTGAGAGATTGTTTCTAAAAAGTTCAACGCTGTGGGGTTTTATAGTACATACAAACCAGATTTAATCGAATTACACGTATGTATCCGCAAGACCAGTTGATCAGACACGATTTGGCCATTTTGAAACGAACAACATTAGCTGATAAATGTGTGTTATTAGAAGATTAACAGAAATGGTCATTGTGTAAAATGTTTATTATTATTACATACATTTTATTCCTTTTAATTATTTAATATATCTGCACTAAATCAGCCATCGGTGACCCTGCTCTTGAAATATCAGAAACAACCATTAAAAACACATGACCAATCAAATTAACACCACCGAAAGTCCAATAATAATAGACCATTATTTTGATTATTCATTGATGAACTGTACAAAGGATATTCTGCTAATTTATTTTACAATTTCCAGTTTGCAGGATATCAACTCCCTATTCTTTCCCAATGGAATACGGATCTATACACTCTGAAAGCAGCATCTCCCCCTTCCCCAGGATTTGGTCTGGACCCACACATGACTGGCGATTTCTCCCTGTGGCCTTATCTACATGAACACTGGTTAAAGTGCCATTTAAACACGACTGGGATAACAGTTAACACTTGATCTTTGACCACACAAAGTCACTTGTTAAAAATAGACGCTGTGATGCGTAATACAATGGCTTTACACAAACACATACACTTTAATTGTGGTGTTTTATTTATTTATTTGTGTGTTTGCTTCCTTAATCACTCGTTATTGATTGGGAGCTAAGGGTCAGTATGACTGGTACAGATTCTTGCCAAAGCATTAAACGAGCAGCCCTGAGTTAAATATATTGCATTCCATGTCTTGTTTTATTAGCGGCTTATGTGAATCAGTTCCAGCATTTTTCATGTAATTGATGAATGAAAGCCATAATTACAGGCATTCATACTGTAATAAGACAGGTGAGGGTTTATGCCGAAAGGGAAACTCTAATCACATCAATAAATATACAAGACGTCTATCTCTTTAAGCTTTTGCCCATAAATCTTTCCGCTAGTATCATGTTCTCCACAACAATCAGACTACACATCACAATTGCCAAATTCATTTTCATTTTTACTCTTATCTTGTAGTTTCACAGCGTCAGTTTTCCAGACAATGTAAATCTGTCAGGAGCAGGCGGACAGGGACTCGTGTGCACAGAAACGGTAGGCCTGATTTGCTCGGTTCTTTGAGGGGAAAATTGCAGCACGGTGCGTGTCAGTGAGAGGGTGATATGAAGTGTGCTACATCATATTTTACGGGTCATATAGACCTCACAATGAAGCCCCCACCAGGTAAAAACACGCTTGCTTGAGTATACGAATCTGACGTTTAAAAACAATGAGTTTAAGAATCTGATGTTTCTAACTCTCCATTGTTTTGTTTTTGTGTGACTCTGAGCTAATCCGTTGACAAGATGCGGCGTGTTGTGAATGACACGTGCGATTATGTTGCTTTTAAAAGCCTTTTAGCTCGGCACTTATGCGCTTTCCCAAAGTAAAATAAAAATCCTAATTCTGTTTGTTCAGGAGAGACGATAGCCCATTTAAAATGTTCCGCCACCGCGCTGCTATGGGAAAACTCGCAATTAAAGTAAATGGAACAACATTTTAAGGGAAACGTTGCAAGAGGTATAGTGCCAAAATGAGTTGTGTTGTCTTAATTATAAGACTAAAATACAAAAATGACTGCAGAAAACCATTAATCTGATATCAAGAGCTCACAGAAAATGCCATAAAAAATACAAGGAAGCGACCTTTAAAATAATATCAACACATTTAGAGAAAATATGAATAATTTTCAAGAATAACTGTAAGTGAAGTGAATGCAGGTCATAAAATGATAAGAACAACCATATAGTCGTCTTAACCCCATACAACCCTTCGTATGACTGTTTTCCTTCGTTATCCCTTTCAATCAAGTTTGACATGAAAACAACGGTACAGCAAGCAAGCCTATTATATTTAATCAGGCTTTCTGAATCACTCAGTTTACAGTTTTTATTCATGTACAGCAAGGGCACTGTACATAGTTGCCAGTATCCATACAAGTTTGATTCATGGCATGAACTTCACAAATGCTCTGCCAAACTTCAGAGAGATCATCCTGCTACAATACAATGGAATATCATCCCGCTACAATTCTCAATGGAGAAACACAAAGGGGATTTTGACAAGGCTAAATTAGGAAGGGGAGAAAAACAGGAAATATTGTACCACAGAGCAGTGAGATTAAAGGGAAACCCCTGAAGTGCATTGAATTCAAACATCATTTGAGATCTTTAGAGTGTTTCCTGACACAGTCTTCAGTATGCCGCCCCAATCAGCACGCGGCGCTAATTGTTACAGCAGTGATGAACACAAGAGTCTGTCTGTCACCAGCATTTTTTGATGAGTCACTGCCAGTGATATTTCTGCCTCTTCATGGCATCTGCTGCCAACTGCTGCATCTGTGGTTTCATATTTTTTGGGCTGCATTATTAAGCTGTAAATGTCCTTTCAACAGGCAGCCACAGCACAGAGTTATTATACTGACGACAATTCCTCGCTGCTGATTATCTGCAATTAGTTTTATTATAATAGTGCCGGGGCAAGTTGTCACGCTTGCCATCCAGTGCATATTTCCCTTTGAAGATTTATTCGGTTTCATTTTCACATACACTAAAGTCTTTGCTATAAAAAGCTATTTAATATTTGC